>PVJC01004093.1:0-65939 GCA_004026665.1 Murina feae | reverse complement strand
TAGGCCTGCTCCCCATTGGCAAGTGGACATCTTCTGAGGGCTCTTAGGCTGCCAGAGGGATGTGTTACTGCCGGCTTAGGCCCGATCCCCAGGGAGTGGGACTAAGCCAGCAGGTGGACATCCCCTGAGGGGTCCCAGACTGCGAGAGGGCACAGGTCGGGCTAAGGAACCCTCCCATCCCCCCCCCCGCCCCCTCCCCCGCCCTGAGTGCACAAATTTTTGTGCATGGGGCCCCTAGTTGAAAAATAAAAAGAAACAAAAAAATTGATGGATCAAAATTCAGTGCATTTTAAATGATTTCTATAAGCAAACTGCTATTTTTCAAGCAAACAAAAATAATCAGCAATATTAGCATAATCATCTTGAAAAGCTACTTAAGACTTTGATGGCAGGCACTGACCTTGTAGCTCTTTTCTCATTGTTACCTTATACTCAGCCCTTCTTTCTTGCATTTTCTCTTCTGCTTGTGTTCTGATGTAAGTCTGCTATTAGCTCTCCAATTCTATAGAGAAAGGAAGTACTCCCAGGCTAGGAGGTAGTGAGGGCAAGTTCCAGGGAGGAAATAGCAATCCAGATTCTGCTGGTGACCAACAACATGACTTGAATAAGCAAGTTGAGCTTGCTATCCTTTAGTTTCTTTGAAAAATGTGTTCCTTCTTCCTGTTTCTCCTACAGAGTAGTTTCCAGGACACAATATGATAGATGAAAAAGTCTTTAAAATTAAGAACCAACCATACTATATAAACAGGTCTTAGGACTTTTATATTTTTAAACCAATCTAGAGATAGTGTGCAGAAACCTTTGCATCAAAAGGCTGTTGGTTATTATATTTTTTGAACATTAGTGATTTATGAAAATGCTTTGTCTTCATTTAATATACACTATTGAAGTCATTGCTAGAAAATATTAATACAGCAGAATCAAGATGAATATGTGGCTCCACATTAATGAGAGAGTGAAGGTCATGTTTTTCTGCTTTCAAGTCAGGTCTGAATAATAGTTACCTTTAAAGTGGTTTAAACTTGAGATTTTCCTTACTATTAGAAGAAACACATTGAAGAAACATTGTGCTTACAACATTTCTGAAAGCTTTTCAGAGGAAGCAGCTGTGGTTTCTTTAAACTTCCAAGTCTATTATAGAGGTTAGCAGTATATTTTATAATGAGTTCTAGACCGCCTGCCTTTCTCAGGAAATTAATATCAAGATGTTTGTGTGTGTGTGTGTGTGTGTGTGTGTGGTCTTTTTTGTCCTCAGCGGCTGTGTATAAAGTTTTCCTATTTAGTGAGTTTTGGGTACCCCATAAACATGTTCATTCAGGGTTGTTCAGCTATAAGTGAGTATTTTTTAAGACATTGTCTAAATGTGTGTTCAACAAATGCTTGGTGAATTTTGAGATCAAAACATTCACTTCCTTAGTAAAATAGCAGATGATGTACATACAGTTTTACTGTATGATGAATAAATACCTATAATGAGTAAAACAGTATTTTAAATAAATTTTACTATAGTCTTAAACCATTGGAATTTCAAAATATTGTTTTAATTTTTTTTCTTCTTTTAACCCCTATAGGAGTTTCAGGGGGAAGATCAATGGATTCAGGAAACAGTAGAAGTTTGGAGAATACCGTTAAATAGGGTCTGTTCTGATCAGCTGGTTCCAAAGGTAAACATAAATGAGGAAATGTCCTCTTTACCAAACCCACCCAGCATCCTGGAAATACCCCAAGAGATGAAGAAAAGCTGTGGCGACAAACAGGTGGAAACCACAGTCGACAGAATAAAAATGGCAAAGAGCATCAAAGAAAAACAAAGCCATGATTTAGAGAAACTGGCTTTTAAAAGGAAGGCAGACGGTGAAGAAAAGCCAGCGGGAAGGAAGGAGGCAAAGGTCATGGAACTTGACAGCCCGCTGATCGTCCTGCCTCTGCCTCACATCCCCTTAAAGAGCATCATGGATGTGGAGGTGAAGCTGGTCTACGTTGATGAGGAGGATGTGAGCTATGAGTTTGTAGAGTCTTTCACATCCACTGGGATTCAGCCAACGTGCCAAGAGGCAGAAATGTTGGACCCTTTGCATGGACCTAATTTCAGCTTTCTGCCTCAGATTGACAAATGGCTTCAAGTAGCCTTAAAGGACGCCAGCTTGTGCTACAGACAGAAGAAATACGCAGTGGCAGCAGGACAGTTCAGAACAGCACTGGAGGTATGGGATTAAAGATAGATTGGTGAGGGGAGGCTGTGACATGAACAGTGTGATTACATGGAGCAGCTCTGATCCTACTGTAATGAATATGACCGTGGGGTGAAAGTATGGAATGACATGAGGATTATGTTGTTTCCCAGTTTACATAAAGCAAATAAGATATGCCTGTAAATTAAAATGCCTGTGTGCACTTGACACACCTCATGCTTTTTTCTCTGATAACAAACCTTGAAGTCAATGATAACATATAAAAAAGTGCAATTGGTTTTATAATTTATACCTATAAAAGCCATAACGTTTTAGTATAGCGGTGGTGGGTAGAATATAGATTCTCTAGACATAGGCAGTTAATAAGTATATGAATTGTCCCCTTTTGATATAGTCTTCATGATTAAATGTAGTCATCTTTATTTTTTAGTATGGGCTGATAATTTATACATGATACTTATTAAAAACAAAATGACACCATTTTACTTTATCATCAAACTGCACTTTCCTTCCTAGCCTAGTGAGCTTTGTGAATAATTATTTTTCTTTCTGCAGGCAGGTAAGTTGGTCAATATCTTATATAATCCTATTTAATAAAAGGCTAATGTGCCAAGTGTCCCCACAGGTGGGAGTTTGACGGACCAGGAGTTAAACATGTGCTGACCTCCAGGGGGTGGTGGTGGCAGGCAGCCAGGGGAAGGGAGGCCCAGACAGCAGCCACTAGAGTAAGGTGACCAGACGTCCCACTTTTGGCGGGACAGTCCCGATTTTTAACAATTTGTCCTGCATCCCACGGTGTTTTAAAGAAGTCCCAATTTTTGGAAAGAATGCACGACAAGCTAGGGAACGAGGGGCGGGGGGGAGAATGGGAAGGGAAGATACAGTTTTCGGTGGCCACGCGGTCAATGGTATCCCTCTTTACCAATGTTAAAATCTGGTCACCTTACACTAGGGATGCTACCTGTGTACAAACTTTGTGCACTGGGCCTCTAGTGTTGGTATAAAGAAATAGCCCATGAACTAAAATGAACTTGAGAATCACCACTAAAACACAAAATATTGGTAGAAAAATTCGCTTCATCTCTTGACTCACTAATTCTATAAAAAGATCAAAGTATATAACTAGAAGTCACACTGGTCTGGTAATATGGGTAACTACATATTTCATTAACTACAAAAAATATCAATGCATTATCTATATATGCCTGGTGGTCATTGGAGATATTATAAATGAGGCAAGACGTGGTTTCTTTCCTTTAGTAGTCTGATGAGGGAGACAAACCAGTAAACAGTTCAGCAGAGGTGGCTTGAAGGAATAGAGACCTATCTACCATGGGACAGGGGGCATGGTCAGGAGTCAAGTGTGAGATGCTTGTGATGGAGATTTAAAGAGTGAAGTATATCCACTCTTACTTGTAGGTTAAAGTGACTATATCTACAATGAATTATTAATGGACAGTACCAGACAATGGTGCCCCTAAATATTTAAAAAGAAACTCTAAGTGCAAAAAGAGAGGCCCAAAGAGAGATGAAAGGGTGAGGTGGAGCACAAATAGATGCATCTGTAAATATTTCTGTCCATAGCGGTTATCTACACAAAGATGGGGAGAGGGATGTACTATGGAAAAAGTGCCCAAGTAGCCCTGGCCGGCTTCGCTCAGTGGATAGAGTGTCATCCTGTGGACTGAAGGGTCCCAGGTTCTATTCCAGCCAAGGGCATATGCCTGGGTTGCAGGCTCCATCCCCAGTGGAGGGGGAGGGGGGCAGTGCAGGAGGCAGCCGATCAATGATTCTCTCTCATCATTGATGTTTCTATCTCTCTCTCCTTTTCCCTTCCTCTCTGAAATCAATAAAGAAATATTTAAAAAAGAATTTTATTGATTTTTTTTAAAAAAGTGCCCAAATAATCAAGGTATCCACACAGCACTGAGAGCCCTCTGCTGAGAAAAGAATGTTAAAGAAAGACTTCAGAAAGATCCTTGGGCACTTCTGCTAGGGCCATTTTCAGCTGGAATATTTTTTGTTGGGGGAACAGGGGGCATAGTTAAAGGTGCAGGCAGTCCTCGGGTTACATCGGACTCGACGTACGTCATTTCGCGGTTACATCGCCATCTCCCATTTATTTATTAAAAAAGAGTTCCGTCATTTCGACATGTGTACATATGTGCTTTATGCTTTTTATTATTTATTTACCACAAGTAAAGTTCAGGAATTGTTATCTTTCTTTTACATTTTTTTTTTATTGTTTCACTTCATTACATACTGCTGAGTATGTGTCCATGTGAGTGACGTAGGTGCTTATGTAGGTGGGTTCCGACTTGTGAAAATCGCGTTAGGTCGCGCTGTGGGAATGGATCTCTGACGTAACTCGAGGACCTACTGTATAAATAATCATTTTGTCGATGAAAAAAGAGAGGCATAAATAAGAAAGGATATAAACTTTCAATTAAGCCGAGGTAGACAGAAAAGCTATCTGCATTAACTGGAAGAAACTATAAGAGAGAGTCAGAACACAAGCATTTTCTAGTACAGTTACATTTTGTGATTCTTAAAACCTGATTCAAATGTTACAATTTTGAACACTGGGTTTTATGGTTAAAGTGACTACATCTACAATGAATTATTAACGGACAGTATCAGACAATGATGCCCCTAAATATTTAAAAAGAAACTCTAAGTGCAAAAAGAGAGGCCCAAAGAGAGATGAAAGGGTGAGGTGGAGCACAAATAGATGCATCTGTAAATACTTCTGTCCATAGCGGTTATCTACACAAAGATGGGGAGAGGGATGTACTATGGGAAAAGTGCCCAAGTAGCCCTGGCCGGCTTCGCTCAGTGGATAGAGCGTCAGCCTGTGGACTGAAGGGTCCCAGGTTCTATTCCGGCCAAGGGCATAAAACCCAGTGTTCCATAAAACCCGGTTTTTCCATAAAACCTGATGTTCAAAATTGTAACTTTAGAATCAGGTTTTAATAATCGCAAAATGTAATAGTACTAGAAAATGCTTGTGTTCTGACTCTCTCTTATGACACAGTCATTCTCTACCCCCACCTCTCCTCTCTCTCTCTCTCTCTCTCTCTCTCTCTCTCTCTCTCTCTCTCCCTCCCCCTCCATATCCCCCCACAAAGTTTTAGGAAAGTATTTGATGCTGACACTAATTACTGATAATTAACAAAGGTAATTATTTTGAGACCAAAGCTTAGCTTAGACATCTGGTCTAACTTTTGTCTCATTATCTTGGGAGTTAACTTTGAAATCTTACCTAGAATGTCTCTGAATAAGCTAAAGCTACTAGGAATAGAAACGGTTTTTAATTTCTTTAACCCTTTCTTCTCCTGATTTTAACTTCTTTTAAGTTAAACGTCTTCAATACTGACTGTTCTCAGGTATCGCTTAATCATCTCTCTCTTTTCCTTTGGTCCCAGCATGGCTTTGAGTAAGACAGGATGGATGACAAAGACCAAGGCATAATGATAAGAATCATACCTGAAAGATAGATGCAGCAATAACTATTTATTTGAGTGTGTGTAAGTTAGGATTAGGTTTGGCTGCAAGTGACAGAAAATCCAAAATAACAGTGTCTAAAGCAAGAGAGAAGTTTATTTTTCTTTCACATAAATATAGGTAGGGAAGGGCGCAGGTATGGTGAGATCATCAGGGTGTCAGATTACATTCTTTAAGATGTGTCTTTGACCTCATGACCTAAAACGGCAGCCTCTATTGTCATGGCATCCACAGTGTAGCCAATCAAAAGGGGGGAAAGGAAGGACCGAGGCACGTTATTGTCTCTGTTAGCACACTTCACACAAGTTGCACATACCATTTCCATTTTTTGTTTCATTGACTCAAATTGAAGAATGTGGCCCCCCAAATCTACAAGAGAGACTGAAAAATATTGTCTTCATTCCAGATGCTCCTAACATTCAGGTCCTATTACTGAGGAAGAAGGGTAGAACAGATAATACTGAGAGATAACTAGCAAGTTTTCATTACAATGCTTGTTACTTGCGAGGCATTGAAAAACATACAAATGTTTGCCAAATGGGTGTTATAAAGACAGCTGGTAGGACTATGCAGAAACAGAAAAGTAAAAACTGGGAAAGGCCCTGGCCATTTGTAAATATTTAGGAAACGACATGATAATTTCCGGTGCATCTAATAATCCCTTTAGCAATATTATGCTTATGTGTTAGTTCCCCTGTGCTCTTGACAAAGTACTAACTCATTTTTATGATAATATTTTATAGTGATTAAGATCAAATGATATGCAATGATTGAGAAGACAACTGTTTCCAAAATGCAGTAAACTTTTAATCTTCTGGGATTTCAGAACACAGAAGGCAATTATTAAATGTGCTTAATGAAACTTATTTTGCAACGTTTTCTTTTTACTGTATAAAGTTGAACCAGTTATGTAGGTCAGATTACTCGTGAGCTCTGTGACCAACTCATCAATCTTTGTTAATTTTTATTAAAATCAGTCATTTGTTCTTGTGTTTGTATTCACATCAGGAGTCACACTAGCGGGCAGAAGGTATAAGCTGAAGGTAAAAATTCATATTAAATTAAATTTTTATGCCTAGATGCTATTCCCTGTAATTTTTAGAGGAGACATATATAAATTCACCCACTATAAAAATAGTCGGGGCTCTCTAGAAGGAAATATATAAGACACTGGCCCCATGTGGTTGTATTTGCATAGTAGGCAATACACACTTTCAATATATTGCTTAGCTGTTAGTAAAAAAGTAGGAAAAAACTAATTAATAAACAATCTAGCTTCACTTTCGTAGGAAGAAGAATTATTAATAAAGATCTATAAGAAAATTTGAAGGTGTGGGAATATACTAATCAGGTTTTTCTTGTCACTTACAGGAAAAACATTCATTATAAAAGGTTCTTCTAAGTTTGTGGTGTGCAACCTAAACAATATCATCACTTCAATCTTACACATAGGATCTTAGTAATTAAGAAGCTTCCACCTTTTGAATTAGAATTAAATCTATACACATCCTTCAAAATTCATAGCTTCAAACAATCCCATTGAGCCACCAAATGGAACTTTCAATTCTGATTTCATCACATAGGAACCCCTTAAAGCAGTGGTCACTAACTGGTGGTCTGTGAGGTCCGAAAGGTTGACTACTGGTTTAAGGAAACCTTTGGAGCAGCAGTCTCCAAATGGTGGTCCATGGACCACTGATGGTCCATGAGGTCCGAAAGGTTGGCAACCGCTGCCTTAAAGTATTAATCTTTTTAAAAATATATTTTGGTGCTTCAGTCACTGAGCTGTGAAATTAGAATAATAACTCAAATTTATGGAGCTCTGTCTACAGGTCAGATGTCACTGTATTTTACATTCTGGGAATGTTTACATTTATTATTCCACTAGAGGCCCAGTGCATGGATTCATGCACTGTTGGGATCCCCTCAGGGGATGTCAGATTGCCAGTTTTGGCCTGATCCCAGCAGGCCAGGCTGAGGGACCCCATCACTACATGAATCTATGCACTGGGCCTCTAGTATGCATATAAGATCTTTGGTAAATCTCTTCCTGCCCTCTCCCTTCTCCACTCTTCCCTCTGAGATTCATCAGTCTGTTCCATGTTTCCATGCCTGTGCATTGAGCATCTGCCCCCTGGTGGTCAGTGTGCATCATAGCTACCAGTCGAACCATCGCTTAGGCTTTTATGTGTATAGATTTTATCCTCATAATGAGCTTATGAGATGGGACAATTATTATTCTTGTGTTACTAAAGAGAAAACTAAGGAAGAGACAGGTTAAGGAACATTCTCAAGGGTCAACACCTAGAAGCATTAAAGCCAGGAGCTAACCAGGCTGATGTGGCTCAGAGCTCACCAGCTCAGCCACTATGCCTGTGGCACTCTAAGTGTGACTTTGTTGGAAAAACAGAATTTTGGACTGGGCCCTACCTGCAGAATCAGGATCTGCATTATAACAAAATCCCAAGCGGTCTCTGTGCACATTGCAGTGTGAGGAGCATGGCACCCTGCAATACACCAACATGGAACAGATTTGCCCTCCAATTAAAACTTTGCAGCTGTGCCCCTCATTTAAAATGCTCTGTGCCTCTCAGCATTATTTCTGAGGAAATAATTCCCTCTTAGGCAGATTTTTCTATATGAATGGTTTAGAATTTGGGGATTTCAAGACCCATAATTTTTTTTAAAAAAATTTAAGGAGGAGGGCTGCTGTTGTATTTGTAGGAACATTACAAAAGTTACCATCTATTAGCGTCATTATTTCATAATAAAAATATGGAGTAATTGAAGGCCAATAAGGTAAAAAGAAAATAGAAAGAGCATATTCTCCAAAAGAAGGATTTTGTAGATTCCAATTTAATTTGATGAAAAGTTGACTAAATTGTCTGTATGTTTTATTTCTCCTTGGAGATCAGGAAGGCATCAGTCTGAGAACTAGCTTGTGGGAATCACTGTTCTAGAACACATTCCCTTTATGGTAAACGTTAGGCATCCAGGACGAGTGGACCTGCCCAGAGCCTTCTTATGAGATTACTTTCCAGGGTAATGGAATTTGGTATGAGGCAGGTCCATTTTGGAGCCCATTCAAGGGGGCTTATTTAATGAAGTAGCAAAGATATCTCATTACGGGGCAGCCTCACCTATAATTGCTCTGCTGAGAATAATTCGGTAGCAAATCTCTAGGGCATGAAAATGTGGACATCCCAGAAAGCTTAATTTAAATGGATTCTAACACAGATAGTTCTTAGTGCAACATGATCAAGAAATCAAGAGCTCACCAAATTTCCTGAGTGCCTGGGCTGTCTTTTTTACACGTCTGTGGCTTTGCATGTGGATTCAGTGTGAGCTTCTCAAGTCCTGCTGGGGTCCAGGCCCTTTTCCACAGATAAGCATCACAGTAGCCCTCAAAGACACATACTACCCCCCTTTTACAGAAAAAGAAACTGATACTCTTAAAATGTCTTTTTTTTTTTAAAGCAACAACTTAAAGTGCCACAGCTACTTTGTGGCAAGGCTGATTCTACATTGAGGTGCCCGTTCACAGCTAGAATTCTTACCCTGTTGCTTTCCGTACATTAAAGTGTGTAATAATTGTATAGGAATATTGTTAAACATGCAGATTCTGATGGGTTAGGTCTGTGATGGGAAATCAGATACCTCATTCCACATAATCTTCCAAAATGTGTCCGTGCTACTAGTTCAGGGATGACTCTGAGTAGCAAGGATTTGTGTCACACCACTGGTAGGTTTGAAAATGCCTACCATGGCTCATCTAGCAAGTTAGCAGTAAGTGCTTCCATATAATACTTAGCTCACTCAGCCCTGGATGGCCACAGAGCTGTGTTGGGCAGAGCACCAAATTTTGCATTAGATTATCTGTTTTTCACGTGGCTTCCACTTTGAACAACTTTCTTAACCCCTCAGAACACTACTAAGTAGGAGTGATAATAACTAATGCCCAACAGCAAGGATTGCTTGTTGAAAAGCAAGATAAACTCTAAATTAATGTACAAGTTGTCATTATACCTCTTAAGCACCCCATTTCTCTGTACAGTATTATTTAGCATAAAACTTTACCACTCTCAAGGATTTTTCCCAATTCGTTGTTTATCGTCCTTGTTTTAATCCATACCTGTTTTCCCCTTTGGTTAATATTAAAAATGTATCATCTCCTTTTAATGATACTTGAAATTCAATCAGAGGCAAAGGGTCAAAATAATGCATTGCTTTCTACTCTATCAATTATCTAAATCAAACACTATTTGGAACTATTAAGCGCTTTTGATAAAAATATAAGCTTTCATTTTAATGCACAAATTATTGTGCTAGAAATAGTTCATTTTGTCTTAGTTGTCAGGTACAAAATTAAACATTTCAGATTTTAACTTGATTGTTGCCATCTTAGTTCTATCCAGGGACACCAGAACTAAAAAGTTTTTAATGATAAACGTGATCGTTTTAATGGTGGCAAACTTACACAGCACAAAAATACAAAATGGATGTCCCTCATAACCTCAAACATGAAATAGTAAAATTAGATATATCTCTATAGTTAAATACTAGATAAAACAAATCTCTAGAAAAACAGGATTTGCCATTATAAGAAAAAAGTGTATTGATACCACTAACCTTTACCAGCTGTTTCAGGCTGACAGAGAGCTGGATTCAGGGGTTCCAGATATAAATAAAACCTGGTCCCAGAGATTAGAGACAAGGAATGGTGTCACTGCCTGTGTCCCAGGACTTCATTGGTATTTTCAGGTTATGTATTTTTTTCTTTTTAAATTTAGTGTGTTGTTATCATATCTCAAACTATTTTTTCTGAAATGTGTCCTTTTAAGTGGACATTGAAAAGGACTTCTTACATATTTCACTATAATTTCATTAACTCCAGTGACCCATCATCCTGACCTCCATGGAATCTAAAAGATTTAAGATACACCAAGGAGAGTTGATCTTTGGTTAAAGGAACTTATTTAACAAAACATTTTAGGCTAAGTATTGTTAAAAAGGGATGGGAAATGGGAAGAATGTCTACGGTGGTTCCTCACTTGGATGGGCCCTTGTTACTATTGAGGCTTTCTAGCCACGTGACTGGGATCTGACTCCTCTGACTCCTGTTAAGCCCTCTCCCTGGCCTGCACATGAGCAGTTATTGATTGACACAGCAAAAAAAAAAAAGGCAACAATTCTTATGTGTGCTCAGCACCCATAACATGGGAGAGGAGGAGTTGTGGGGTCGGCTGTGGGAGAATCAAAAGTCGGGGAAGAGTGGAAAAAGGGGCCACTGAAGGTTACAAGGCAGGCACTGATGATCTCAAGGAGTACTGAGTTGCCCATAGAGGTTAAGTGTGGGAGAGGGGTGAGTAGAAGAATTTTCAAGAAATAAGACTATATACTATAATTTGTATCACTGTACAAATGAAAGAATTACATTTTATGAAACTCATAGATTCCTGACATAATTACAGTCACCTAGGGGAAGTAGCATTAAATTTTACTAGTATGGAAGCCCAGATTTTCTCTCATTGAGTCTGATGCAATTGTCTGGGGTTCAGACAATGACCATGCCTGGGGCACTGGTATTTTAAGTTTCCAGGACATTTTATTAGAGCAGCTAACAGTTGAGAACTGCTAGCATAGAAGATGCTCATCACTTCCTTCTCCTTTAAAATCACCTACAACAGGTATTATCCCACATATGCCTTTTTAAAGAGAATTAAGAGAGCGAGTGCCTAAAGCTATTAAAAATATCAAGAAAGCCGGAAGCAGAGGTGAATTTGGAAAGGGAAGAAGTGGGGCCCTGGCTGGGAAGCTCAGTTGGTTAGAACGTCGTCCCAGCATGCCAAGGTTGCAGGTTCCATGCAATCAATGAATGCATAAATAAGAGAAACAACAAAGCGTTCTCTCTCTCTCTCTCTCTCTCTCTCTCTCATTAATAAAAGTGTCTTTTACAAACGAAAGGGAAGACTTGAGCACAGTGTCCAAATTATTTACTTTGAAAAGAGGAAAATGAAGAGTGATGGGTTTATTTTCACTTTTTAAAAGAATTTGTAACACTGGACATGATGGTATTGGAAACGGCCATAAAGAGAGAGAATGCAAGTAATGAAATGGTGATTGGCAGTGTGAGATCTCCATGGAAGGAGGAAAGTATCAGGGTCTGAAGATAGAAGGAAAGGGTTAGATTGAACACATGGAAACCTGATCCACTGAGAGAGGCAGGGAGACTTTTTATGGGTAGAAGGTAAGTTGAGAGAATCCTTAACTTAGAATTTTTAATTGAGTTGAAAGCAGTTTAGGAAATTGAGACTTGAAACCAAAAACTGGACAGACAACAGAGACAAATTAGACAGGACTAGATAGGATTAAGGCAGAGCATTTGGGGCCTCTCTAAGGAGAGGAACCAGGAATCTATGACAGTGACAAGCTGCAAAGTTGTATGACTTTCTACAATGTGCCTCTGAGAATCCAAAAGTTTGGAATGACTCGACTTGAGGTTTTGATGAGAAGGATGAGAGGGCAAAACTACAGGGTGTCCCCCCAAAAATGAAATGTATTTCAATAAACACTGCCTTTAGACTTAATCAAAGTGTGTGAATACATTTTGGGGCACATTCTACACTATTTTTAATGTAGAAAGAGTAGTTATAATGGTGGACTGTGGGTCTGGGCTGAGTAGGAAAGACAGAAGAGAGACATCAGACTGAGAGGATATGGCGCTTCAGGGACTAACGGCTACAAGACTGAGTATAAGGACGCGAATGAGCTGAAAGGCTAGGTTCAGTCAAGAAGTAGTACTGGAGTATAAGATTTGAGATGTTAAATTCCATGGGATATGGTTGCTAAATTAGAAAAAATTGTTGAGTTTCAGGGTTAAAAAAAAGTGAGAGGCCAAGTTACTATGGATGACTGCCAAGTCCTGCACAGTGGATATCTGAAGTCACTCAGGACAATCCTGGGGCAAAGAGCAAAGAGGACCAATGTATAGGTGGCATAGTTCAGCGAATATGGAAACCTCAGAGGTCTGGTAAATGACACAGTTAGGGCAGAATAGCTAGAGGACAGTGTTCTGCAATAACGTGCTAAGGGAAAAGAAGGACAAAATCCTCCATGTGACAGAGGCCATAAGGAACGTGGGCTTCTTGGAGAATGAGCTTAAATTGAAGAATGCGGAGAGAATGTTCAACCTCTTGATTAACTAAATGTGGTGACTGGTTTACCAGTACAATGGGAGGGATCATGCATGATAGTGGAAGCTGTGGAGGGAAGATTTCAGAGGGGAAACCACAGAGCACAATAGCAATGAAATTTGGGGAATGTCTTGTTCAAAGGAGGGTTGAAACATGCTTGGGGTGACAAGTGTCACTTTTCACTCTCCTCCATCCTGATGGGTCAGTAGTCTAGACCAGGTGAAGGTCGTATGTCATCCACCTGTGCTCTGGCTTCTTGGAAAGCTCAGCAAGCCTTAGTCTGAAAGGAGAAGAGATGAAAGACGTTTCCATACACAGCAAAAATAATTTCCTTTTTTTTTTGTCACTGTGCCCTTTTTTCCTATGTATGTACAGCACTAATCGAAAAAACAGCACAATTAAGTAAACTGGTACAATGATAAATTGATTTTAGAATACACCTGTAAAGTTAGTCAGCGAGGTTGTTTGTATATTTTGGCATGTTCATTTATATTTATTGGATTTTTTCTCTTGTTTTTAATATTTGAAATATTACTGAATAATTATTTATGACTAGCCAGGAGGAAACATATCAATACATATAGTGGTAATCACATCTTTTTAATGAAAGAAACATCAGCCTAATTTACTTTGAGTGTTTAAAAATTAATTTTCAATATTGATAAATAATAATTATCAGTGGCTTTGTTACCATACTGTATATGTGTGTTCTCGGTGTTTTGGGGCACTATTTTGGGGTGTTTCCCAGAGCCAGCTTTTAGATAAGGGTGATAATTATTTGTTGCCATGCAAAGTTTTAAACACAACAAATAAGTGTTTTTATATATCAAGCAAAATGGTGAAAAATGAAAATTAAAGAAATAATTATCCTCACTTGCCAGAGCCCTAATAATGTGCAAATGTCAAAAGCCAGTCACTTCACACCAGTTAATCCTTTTGTTTTTATTTTAATCATAACTTTAAAAGTTCACTCATCAGCAGATCAAATTAAGGTGCCCGAGATAGTTTAAAGTAGCCCAAGACTGATACTAATCTCAAATTGGGAATAAAAGGAATGTCCTACCATTTGTATGGGTTATGAGAACAGCAATCAAATAGCCACTTAAGCAAAAGAAGTAAGTAAAATATTATGCTCTCCAACACTGGGAACATATGTCATCGCAGAGCACAGGAAGCTAGCGCTGGCACTCAGGGGCCTGCTCAGCATTTCTGGCTCCCACGGAGAGGTTTTTTTTCACAGATACTTTCAAACTGAGTTATTGTACATTTCCCTTCACCGTAGTGTCATGAACACTGAGGGTGCATTCTAAAGCAGGTCCCAACTGCTAAGTGATGGATTTAGGCAGAGTTCTCAGAGGGGGCGTCCAGAGAACACGAGCTTCCACATGGGGATGTCCATTTAAGGCATCACACAGTTGCTGCCACCGCCACTTGTTAATTTAGGCTGTCAAAAGAGGAATACGAAGAAAGGAAAACAAATGCCAAGAGACTTAGCTGAAGCTAGAGGGAGGTGTAGGTGGCTATGATGGGTTTTTGACCTCAACTTAAGAGCGTCCTGGCATAGTGGAATCCTCAGCTCACTTGTCAGTTCACCCACGCACAGCGTCGGCTATCACAGTGGGAGCTGTTCTGTGCCACTCACTGCTTTTGTTTTACATATTTTAAATGTATCGCTTAGTTTTGTATAGGTTATATGTTCATCCAGTTCAAAATTCAAGAGGTACAACATTGTATGCAGTAAAAGTCTCCTTTCCACCCCAATCCTGCAGCCACCTCGTTGCCCTCTAAATGGGCAACCATTGTTTATCTTCCATGTTGATAAATATAAGCAATATTTAATAATATTCTTTCTGGAACTTGATTTTTTATATCAAAATATGTCTTAAGAGTTATTCTCTAGCAGTGTTTATAATATTTCTCCTGGTTTTTTTATTGCATAATATTCCACTATATTAAAGATATATTCTCTATTGATGAACATTTGGAGGGGGGGTTCAGTATTTTCTTCTTAGGAATTGTGCTGTAATAAATACCTTGTATACATGTCATTTTGCAGGAATGCAAGCCTTTCCTTAAGTCAAATTCTAAGAGTTTTGCACACTTCAAACTTTAATAGACATTACCAAGTTGTCAACCCATCAGCCAGGCATGAGAACCTATTTTCTTTCCTTCTCATCAAAACAGTGTATTATCAAAGTTGTTTATCTTTTCCAAAATTTAAAAAAAAATCAGAGCATAAGACAAATTTTCATTTATCTTATTATGAGTAAGTTGAGCATTTTTTCCTACATTTTACGAGCCATTAACATTTACTTTTTCTGTATATTTCCATGTATATTACTTCACCCCAAGTTCCTAATGAGTTGTTGGTGTTTTTATTAGGAGTACAGCGATTTTAAATTCAAAACATGTTTGAAAAGTTCCTTTGGAGCAAATACTGTTTTTCTATATAATTCTGCTAAATTTCTGCAGAGTAGAAGACAACTTTCCCTTTTAATTTGTGTTGGGTTATAAACTTGTATTAGAAACCGATTACCATACTTTAGTAGTGCCTGGCTGACCTGGGCAGCCATTCCTTACAGTGTGCGGTAAATGTCTGTAAAGTGAAGTGCGTGCTTATATTTTCAAGAAATGGGATAGTAGTTAAGCAATAACATTTAGGGGAAAAAATTCCTAATCTATAAAAATCAGAAAACTTTTATTAGCACTAAAGTTCTTGTACAAGAGCATTATTTCTCACACATTAGAAGGTTGTAAAACCTTTCGCAATTTAGGAAGTATTATTTGAGATTGTAACATTTTAGCTTTTGGTATTGCTTCTAATGTGCCAAGTCCAGCATTGTCATTTCTCCTAGAAATCCTGAGAGGGAAAATATGGTAGAGGTTAATTATGGTAGAGCTAAAGGTAGATTTCACCAGACTGTTCCTCTAATGATGTGTTTTATAGGTAGCATATGGTAGCACAGTTATGTTAACTCTGGGTGAATTTTTCCTTGCGAACTTTTGTTGAAAGTTCTGCATTTTGATTAGTGTCTGGTATGAACCATTGCTTTCAAGTAGGAAAATTATTTGCTCTATCCTACTACATATTTACTACAGAACAAGAAATACAGAGAATGTCAATAAGGGCTAAGTCAACCATGATACCCAACTTGGAATTCTCTCTTAACTAGTGGCAGTGATTTGAGAGAAACGCTATTTTTCTCCGATGACACCAGAAGATCAGTACTGAACTTTGAGTATGGGTATGTTTTTGTTTTTGTTTTTTTGGGGGGGTTGTTTATTTACTTGTTTGTTTTAGTTCCATTATTTTTTTAATTTAAATTCTTTATTGTTTAAAATATTATATAAGTCTCCTTTTCCCCCCCATCATCTCCTCCCTAGCTACTCCCATCCCCAAGACAAGCCCCCACTGCCCCAATGTCTGTGTCCATTGGTTATGTTAATATGCTTGCATGTAAGTCCTTTGGTTGATTTCTTATCCCCACACACACATTCCCCTGCCTTCCCTCTGAGGTTGGACTGTCTGGTGTTTCTCTGTCTCTGTTTTTTTGCTCATTAGTTTATGTTGTTCATTATTTTCCACAAATGAGTGAGATCATGTGATATTTACCTTTCTCTGACTGGCTTATTTTACTTAGCATAATGCTCTCTAGGTCCATCCATGCTGTTGCAAATGGTAAAAGTTCCTTCTTTTTATAGCAGTGTAGTATTCCATTGTGTAGATATACCAAAGTTTTTTAATCTACTCATCTGCTGATGGACACTTAGGCTGTTTCCAAATCTTAGCTATTGTAAATTGTGTTGTTATGAATATAGGGGTTCATATACCCTTTCTGATTGGTGTTTCTGATTGGGATTTAGTCCTAGAAGTGGGATCACTGGGTCAAATGGGAGTTCCATTTTTAATTTTTTGAGGAAACTCCATATTGTTTTCCACAGTGGCTGCACCTGTCTGCATACCCACCACCGGTGAAGGAGGGTTCCTTTTTCTCCCCATCCTCTCCAGCACTTGTCCTTTGGTGATTTGTTGATGATAGCCATTTTGACAGGTGTGAGATGGCACCTCATTGTCATTGTGATTTGCATACCTTGGATGATTAGTGACTTTGAGCATGTTTTCATGTCTCTTGGCCTTCTTATGTCCTCTTTCGAAAACTCTATTTAGGTCATTTGCCTATTTTTTGATTGGGTTGTTTATCTTCCTTTTGTTAAGTTGTGTGAGTTCCCTGTAAATGTTGGAGATTAAACTCTTATTGGTTATAACATTGGCAAGTATGTTCTCCCATACAGTGGACTTTCTTGTTGTTTTGTTGATGATTTATTTTACTGTGAAGAGCTTTTTATTTTAATGTAGTCCCATTTGTTTATTTTCTCCTTAGAGTCCATTGTCCTAGGAGCTGTATCGGTAAAGATATTGCTTTGGCGTATGTCTGATATTTGGCTACCCATGGATTCTTCTAAGATTTTTATGGTTTCCCATCTTACATTTAAGTCTTTTATATATATATTTTTTGTTTATTTTGTGTGTGGTGTAAGTTAGTGTTCTAGTTTCAATGTTTTGCATGTATCTCTGCCCAATTTTCCCAGCACCGTTTATTGAAATAACTGTCTTGACTCCATGGTATGCTCTTGCCTCCTTTGTCAAATATTAAGCAAGCATAATGGCTTGGGTCGACTTCTGGGTTCTCTGTTCTGTTCCATTGATCTATATGTCTGTTCTTGTGCCAGTACCAGGCAATTTTGAGCACAGTGGCTTTGTAATATAGCTTGATATCTGGTATTGTGACCCTTCCAACTTTGTTCTTCTTTCTCAGGATTGCTGCAGCTATTCAGGGTCTTTTTTTACTCCTTCTGAATTTTTGGCAAGTTTGTTCTAGGTGTGTGAAATATACAATTGGTATTTTAATGGAGAGTGCATTGAATCTATCGATTGCTTTGGGTAGTATGGGCATTTTAATGATGTTGGTTCTACCAATCCATGAACACGGTATATTCTTTCATTTTTTTATGTCTTCCTCTATCTCTGTCTCTTTTTTCAATGCCCTGTAGTTTTCTGAATACAGGTCTTTTTCCTCCTAGTTAAGTTTATTCCTAAGTATCTTAATATATTTTTGCAATTGTAAATTGCCAGAAGCCATTTCCAGCATGACAGCAGGGCTGAATCATCTGGAGTGGCTGAAGGGCATTTCCCCAAACCCGAAAAAGATGCACTAAATTGATTGTTTGCTGCCAGACAACTCAGGGCATCTTAATCTACATGTTATTGCTTCCTACTGGCCAAACACATGAACAGCCATAGGCAAATTCTTCCATTCTGACAATGGACTGTGTATAGGAAACTCTACCATTTGAAGTGTATAACTCTGGCTCACCTCAGGACAATTTGTGTTAATAAAAAGCATGGAGTCCAGAGACGAGGAGAACTTAGGTTCTTTAGCTAGGCTCCTCTGACCCCCAAATGCCTTTCAAAATTATGCTTCATCTCTAGACTCTTTATTAAGTTACACACAGCCTCTTCTCCAGATTGCTGAAGCGTTCTTAATGCTGGAACAAGAACCCCAGTAGTAAATGGGATGGGTTTTTTAGTTTCTCTTTCTGTGAGTTCATTATTGGTGTATAAAAAAAGCCATAGATTTCTGGGTATTATTTTTTTTATCCTGCTACATTGCCTTATTCATTTATTATACTGTGTGTGTTTTTTAATCTAAAATTTATTGGTAGATTACAGATACATGGGTAGATTTTATAATTCTTCTTATTCATTGTTAATTTCTAATCACTTTCATACACAGCAAAAAAAGTTTTCTATCATTTTTCTGAAATCACTTTCATTCTAATACTTGGAAGCTTGCTCTTAATTCTGGTTTGCTTTGTGCTGGTGTACTTCAGTCAGCATTTATTATGTTGTTAGTGTGTTCTAGCAATTTTCTTACTACACCTCTTCTAATTTTCACAACCACCCAAAGAAGTAGAACTATCATTAGCCCATTTTGCACATATGGAAACCATGGCTCTGGAAAGTCAAATAATTTGCTTAAGTTCACCCTACCAGTAAGTAGCAGAGTTAGAGCTTGAACTCAGGCTTAAGTGACTCTAAACACATAGTAACTGTAACCACTATGCATACAGCCTACTTAGCAGTGGAACTCTTTTCAAATAAAATCTTACAGAGAACCATGAGTGCTAGTCAAAATATTTTATAATCAACATTGCCAGATCACTGAACAATCATAAAAAGGGCACACACTAATCTGAACAGATGCCCACAACCAATGTTTGAATATGAGCTCAATAATTTTAGAAAGACAGTCCTGGCTGGTGTGTGGTGTAGCTCAGTTGTTTGCTACTCATCCCGTGAACCAAAATACCAAGAGACAGGGCACATGCCTGGGTTGTGGGCTCAATCCCCAGTAAGAGGTGTGCAGGAAGCAGCCAATGGATGTCTCTCACACACAGCGATGTTTCTCTCTCCCTTCCTCTCTCTATAAAAATCAATAAAAACATATTTTAATAAGAATTTTTAAAAATTAAATTAATTAATTTAGAAAAATAAAATGAAACAGTCTGAAGCTACCACAAAGACCCATGACTCACCTTATGGCTTTCCCATCACAGACTTTTAGAAAAAGCCAATTCTATCCTTCCAGTCTCCACCTTACAGAAACAGGGATCTGATATTTTTAAAAAACCTCTCATAAAACCTCGTTCTGCTTGTGTTATTTTATAATCTAATCTGAGCTCCTGTTCTTCTTATTTGTATTCTTCCCGAGTAATTGGAGATAAAGATATAGATTCATTCAAATCCCTTTCAAATGTCTTTTGACTAGACCTACTTCTAATTTTTCTAGTATTGTTTCATAAGGAAGTCTGTCCTTCTACATTTTAGCATGCGCTTGCTGAGAAATACATGTTTTTCCTTTATGTTCATTTACTGGAGAGTCACAACTATGTATACTAATAAAAGCCTATGTGGTCATCATGCTCTCTCGTCATAACAATCCACCACCAGGAGGCTGCATGCACAGCGGGTGCACATGGGTGGGCAGGGACTTGACACTGCATGTGCGGCACAGAGGTGGGTCCCAGAGCCTCTGCAGGGCAAGGCCGGGGCTCCCGTGGCTCTGCATGGTGAGGAGGCAGGATCCTCAGCTCTGGCCTACCTCTTTGGAGTAATCCATCGAGGAGCCCCAGATGGGTGCGTGGAGCCTCCCTCTTTGGAGAGGTTGATCACGGGTCTCCCACACTGTGAGAGGGCTCAGACCAGGCTGGGGAACACCCTCCTTGAGTGCACGAATTTCATGCACCAGTCCTCTAGTATGCTTATAAGTTTCCATTGGCCCAAAACTACTTTCTTTTTTAAAGTGCTATATAGAGAATATAATGTCCAAAATGTGATTTAGCTTTAAATATTTATGATTCACTTATTTAAATAATTACCAGATAAATATCACAGTGGGATGATGTCCCTTGGATGTTGCTCTTACTGTGAGAAAATCAGACAAAATCTAGAAGAAAACTTGGCAATTGTGAAATCTTCTATATTGGGGCCTCAATACAACAGTAATTAAGCTAGTTAGCATTTCAATTTCTTGTTTTTCAGAAAGTATTTGTGGTAGCTTACTATACAAAGAAACATAGCTAGAATAAGAGCAAAGGAATTCAAGGCAACAAGGAAAACAAATAGAAAAGGGACAGAGAAAGTAATATGGGGAAAATAAATTGAGTAAATTAGAAAGCTTGTTCTGTTATTTTGTGTATTTTGTGCTTACAAGGAGCCACGGTGAGCAGAGAAATGGAATTCATTTACCCACCTCACAATGCTAATCTAAACTAATAAAAGCATAATATTAAAATTAACCATTTCTTTGGGATGGGTAAGCCACGCCCACCAGCCAATAAAAGCGACTGTATGCAAATTAGCCCAGCCAACATAGAGGCCGCCACTCACAGACCTGAGTAAACAGCAGCTTCCATTGCAGCAGGAATGAAACTGAACCTGCAGTTCACTCAGCTTATCCTGCTCAAGCAAAACATGTTTGCAACAAAATATCAATCATAGAATCCTCGGGAGCTGAAGGAAATAGCAGGCCTGACCTGATCACTAAGAGTAACATTGTCTCATTATAGACGCTGCGAGGTGAAGCAGAGAGGAGGCTTCATTATAGGCCTTGGCTTAAAGGAACAGTGTATCAATTATAGAAGATAAATAAAGCCCAGAAACCTGCATCCAGCCAGCCTTGCTGGGACATTGGGTCAGTGGGAGCTGTGGGCAGCCTGAAAGCCTGAAAGCACCAATCAGCCTGTCACCCAGGCTGGCCACACCCCAATGGGGTGAGGGATGTTACTGTGGGGCTTGGCCAGCCTGCAAACAGGCATCAGCTCCTCACCCAGACTGGTCAGGCATGCCAGCAGGTGGACATCCCCAGAGGGGTCCCAGACTGTGAGAGGGCACAGGCCAGCCTGAGGGACCTCCCGAGTGCACAGAGCAGCTGCAGGGCGGAACAGTGCAGGACCCAGGACCAGTGAGTGGGAAAGAGGCGGCAGGGTTGGTGGCCTGCTTAGCAGCTCCCCAGGTCCTTTGGGGCACTGGGGAGCAGGAAAGAGGTGGTGGGGGCCGGGGGCCTGCTTTGTGGCTCCTCAGGCCCTTTGAGAGGCACCAGGGAGTGGGTAAGAGGTGGCAGGGGGTCAACGGCCTGCTTGGCGGCCGCCCAGGCCCTTTGCGGGGCACCAGGAAAACAAGGCTGCAGGGGCCGGGGTCCTGCTTGACAGCTCTCCAGACCCCTTTGGCGGCACTGGGGAGTGGGAAAGGAAGGCAGCAGGGGACGGGTGAGTGGGAAAGAGTAGGTGGCCTGCTTGGCGGCTCCCCAGGTCCCTTCCAGGGATCAGGGAGCAGGAAAAGGCTGGGCTGACCACAAGGCGGGGTTTTCCCTGCTTTCTGGTGGCTGGAGGAAGATGGGCAGTAGGCAAGCTTGGGAGGCAGGCAGCACCCAGCCCTGGCCACAGCTCAAAAAAGAGAATAACATGCAGGGGAGGGCAAAAGTCTGAGAGATCAACATAGAGGGGGTGCCTGCTCCAAGCCTCGATGGTGGCTCCCAGCAGGTATACACATACAGGAAGACTGCTCCAAGCCTCATATGTGGCAGGGGGCAGGTCCCCAGTGGTGACACACACACACACAAAAGGCACCTGGCAGACTGGGGCCATCATAGGACATCCACTGAGGGGTACCAGACTGTGAGAGGGGGCAGGCTGGGCTGAGGGACCCCCACCCTCCCCCTGTGCATGAATTTCGTGCACTGGAACCCTAGTTTTAAATAATACTGATTCATAGGAAGGTAAATATTTTATTACTATTGAGCTCTAAGAGACATTTGCTACATAAGAATCTCTATAAAGAGTATCAATATCTTCTGAGGTCACTGATTTGGGAATATAAATATAATTTTAGGAGCATGTTATATGCAAAAGCAATGGCTCTGCTTCTGTTTCAAATACATAACTTTTGCAAGTTTTTATCTTGCGGTGCTTGCTAGGTGAATGTGATATTAATGCTTATAGTATCATCATGCACATATTAATCTCTGGGAAATTTTTATTTCTTAATTCATGACATGCAGCACATTTTTATTACGTGCCTGTTCTGTGCCAGACACGGTGTTAGGCTCTGGTGATGTAATCCAAAATAGTTGTTCTCTTTCTTTATGAGGATTCAAGCTCAGAAATTAAAATAAAATGTGGTATGTATTTCAGTGAAGGAAAAATAAGATACTACAACATTTGACAGCATCTAAAGTTCCTAGATGATTCATTTCATGAACCAGTACATATTTTGAAATGGGGATCAACACAAATTACCAACAACACCTGATCTTTATTACAGTTGTAGAAAGTGCTACACAAAGTATGATGCTATGATAGATAATAACTAAAGGGGGCTACTTCAGAGTTAACATGGAACTCTACTAGAAAAGGTAGAATATTTATAATGAGGCCCAAAGGATAAGCATAAGTCAGATGTGCAACCAGGAAAAAAAAAACACTTTCCCTGTTAGAAATGTTTAACTTTTTCTCCCCTGTGGTACTGTGCTGTGGTTGCTGTAAAAAATTACCACAGATGTAGCAGTTTAGACAACATGGTGTATGATCTCAGAGTTGTACTGCACTAAAAGCAAGGCGTCTGCAGGGCTGTGTTCCTTCTGGAGGCTCGAGGGGAGAAGCTGTTTCCTTGCCTTTCCCAGCTTCCAGAGGGTGCCTGCATTCCTTAGCTCGTGGCCCCTTTCTCCACCTGCACATCACAGCGTAGCATCTTTAAATCTGACTGTGACATTGACTCTTTTCCCTCGCTACTCCACATTGAAGAACCCGAATAATTCAGAATAATCTCCTTATTTGAAAGGTAGCTGATCACCCATCATGATTCCATCTGCAGCCTTAATCCTCCTTGCCATGGTACGTAACTTCCTCACAAGTTCCAGGGAGTAGGATTTAGACATCTCTGGGAAGCCTTTACTCTGCCTGCCACACCCTCTGCCTAATGGAGACCGGAGTGTGTACTAACCCCTCCCTTCTGAATACTGGCTCATCAAGGACTGTGAAGGCCGCGCGATATTACCTTACTTGCAAGCTAACAGGACAGCCTGCCAGAGTTCACGGGTGGCAATGAAAGACATGAGACTCCTGGGTCAGAGACAAAAGACTTCATTATTCAAGGCACAGCAGAAGGAAGCATAAGCATCATCACATTTGCATCAGCTCTGAGTCCCATGGAGGTGATACAGGTGAGGCCTGATGGATGCCTGCCCATATCACGGACTGTGCTGCAGGAAAGGAATCTCAAGCTCGCCGAACCGGAATTATTTACGGGTCAGTAAACATGCCTCTCTTTTTCTCTCAGAGGGAGATTCTACCTCTCTCTTCCAAGGCTGTTCAAGATACAGGCCTCCTTGAAAAGACTACCTTGTTGGCAAGACATACAAAAAAAGTTCAAGAACCTTGGAAAATTGTCCTCCAATGCTGCATCTGCGTTGGGTTAGCTTGCTCTGCAGTTTCTCAAATGTAGGTCTAGTTCTTTGAAAATGAATTTAAAATCAGTTTAAGTTAAAAGATTTGCTTTTCTCTTTTAAAATACTATTTCCCCCCATTTCTTTACTTGTTCAACTGAGCCTCCATTTATTTATACACTGTATTTAAATACCTCACTAGTGCCTACTCTATTTCTAGTTATTGTCTTATCGCAGAATTCTATATGAAAACATGTTGACTTTTTGGCTAATTAAATAAATTACTAACACGAAATGACAACTTGACCTCAGTTCATAATGAGGAAACAAATATTAGCAAATTTTCTAATTAGGGCCCTGATGCAACAGGTAATTATGAAGAAGAACCAGGTGCTTACATTCCCTGGATGTGAAATGACATTCTGTGAAGACAGTGACTGAGGGGGCCTTCACTGAGATGTGGAAGGCAGCCAAATTCACCGCTACACATTAAACTGAACCCTTTCTGGAAGCAAGTAATGGTTGCAACAAGTTAAAGGAACAAGTGATGATATAAACAAGTGATAACATTAAAAGTACATTTATGAGTTTATTAATGGATAACCCACCCCCCCCTTTTCCTTACATTCTCCTGTTAAAGCTACTGATTACATATGTTCTTAGTTTTAAGGGTAAATAAAGCCACAAGGAAAATATTAAAGTATCTAATGATAAAAATGAGCTAAGTCAGAAGAAGAAAAGAAGTAAAAAGAAATATATTTTATATGCAGAAGTGATGGTGATAGATACACATCAACAAGACATATTGTTTGAGCAACTTTTTCCCCTTAAGTGGTAATACGTAAGGTCCTATCCTCCTAAGACCAACATTATGATGACAGACGGAGGGAAAGGTGGCAGACTTTATTCATAAAAGAGAGTTGCTCACAAGCCAGCTAGATTGTATTTATGCTCTATGAATTACAATCTTCCCACTCAATTTGTTATCCCATTTACGGTTCTGGAAAAAATCGTGGTGAAGCACTATCCCTACTTTTGCCATAACCTTTTGTGTTGTAATAAATTATTTCCCCTCTGATAAATTTATCAATTTAAATATATTAACAAAAGAAACACTTACAAATTGCCAAGGAGCATGACAAACTACAGCAGCTTTCCTTGACAGGTAACTGCTGCAGCAATTCAGTGGAAGGCATTCAGGAATTGCTCTCAGAAACCCTGAATTTTAAATCTTGGCTCCTCCCCATCCAGCCTCTGCGAGCTCTGAGCCTCAGACTCCTGAATGAAAATGTGCTGCTCTGTCTCTGATCTCCAGGTGGCATGATACGATACCTGTGGAACCAACCTTGACTCCTGCCTGTAAGGTGGTGGTTACTGTTTTAAATCTGGATTTCATCCTTCTCATTTTATTTTTGTTCTGGAATTTTCTTTGCGGGAGTCCTTTAGCGCGTGTTCGCAGGAGGCTTTTTAGCACGTAGCACAGTTGAGAAACAAGAACGGTGATCCACAATTTGTGACCTGCTTGGCTCAGAAGTTTCCGCACAGGTCTCGCAATCCCAGCTAAGCCTTCGGCCCTGCTCTGCAGAAAGGGCTGCGCTGCTGGCCCCAGGAGGAGCCACACTGCTGCACTTTATTGGCACTCCCCCACGCCCTCCTGCCTGCCTGCTGCCCAGTCTCTTTCCTCGTGCCCATCGTTTTCCCTTCAGTGCCTTTCTCACGCTGCATTTCAACAAGGCTCACTGCAACACACCCCTGACCATGACAGCTCCTCATCCTTGCTTTCCACATTCCCAATGCAAACTGCCACAACCATTTCTATTCTGTTTGTTTTGTTTTGTTTTGTTTGTTAGTCCTCACCGGAGGATATGGTTTTCCATTGATTTTTAGAAAGTGTGGGAGGGAGGGAGGAAGTGAGGGAGGGGGAGAGAGAGAGAGAAACGTCGATGTGAAAGAGACACCTCAACTGGCTGCCTCCCACACACACCCAAGCAGGCTGAGGACAAACCTGCAACCCAGCTTGATGGGGAATTGAACCCGAGAACCTTGGGTGGGTGGACCAATGCTCCAGCCCTTGAGCAGCACTGGCCGGGACCACCACCATTTCTCCAGCTCCCCTCAAGCCACAGAAACTCCCCTGTCCTTCTGGCTCACTTCCTGCAGAAACTAATGGGTTTTTATCCTTGTCTTCACTGGTGGCTGTCCTTGACACAGAGGGTCATACTCTCCATCTTGGGGCTGTTAACTCCATGGCTTTCTCTGCCTTCCAGTTTTGTCCCAAAGCTTCTTTTACGTACTAATTTCCTCAGCTATCCACAGATAGCATTTCAATAGCTAAGCCAAGGTATACTCTCAGGGACCATCTGGTGTGGCCTCCTGCCTCTGGAGGAGGAGAGACAGTGTCACACAAGTTGTGTGTTTTCACGTCCACTTTCACTGTTTCCACTAAAGTAAGCTCTTCCCTTATGTACAAGCTAATTCTGGTTTGAGTCTCATTTTTACTCTGGAAAATTTGTCTCTGATTTGAGCATAAGATAAAGGAGATATCAAAGTTTAAAAGTTATCTGGTCCAATTACACATCTATTTTAAATCTATTTTAAAAATTATCTTTATTGTTGAAAGTATTGTAGATGTCCCTTTTTTTCCCATTGAACCCTTACACCCCACACAGGCCCCACAGGCCTTCACCACACTATTGTCTGTGTCCATGGGCTATTCATATACACATATAAATTCTCTGGTGAATATCTTTTTAGAATACCATCACCTCCAGTGGGTTGTGCAGCCTGAAAAGGAATTCACTTCATTATAGGTGGTCTGTACATCCCTAAACATCTCTAAATTCACTGAAATCAGCTTTCCTGAATGTTCCATCCTCTTGTTATTCTCTCTCCCACCGGGATGTCACAGTAGCTTCCAGGGCCAGCTCTCGCCTGTCTAGCACCATTTGTACTGCTTCTCCAGCACCCAGCGCAGGCTCCTAAAACACAGTAGGCTCTTAAGAAACACTTATGAATGAATGAATGAATGAATGAATGAATGAATGAATGAATGAATAAGGTCTCTTCTACAGGATAGCACCTTGGATCTAAAACATTTCTGAATATTTTCTTCAGGCCAGAAGTTCTTAATTCTCGTAAGAACAAGTTTAAAGTTCAATACAGAATGTCTAAATTCAAAACATCAAAAAAAGATATGAAAATACATTTTATATATATAGTTATATGTAATCATCTAAATACAATTCACTTAATCTACTTTTCTAAATAAAGCTACATGAAAGTATAGAGCATGAGTAAACACAAACTAATTAAAGGCAGGCAGAAAAATCTTTATTGTTCATATTATTACAGATGTTCCTTTTTTTTAACCCCCATAGCTCCCCTCCACCTGGTTCCCACCCTCCCCCATGCCCTTACCCCTCCACTGTCTTCATCCATCAATGTAAGATTTTTGTCCAGTCTCTTCCCCCACCCCTCACACCCGCTTCCTGCTGAGAATTGTCAGTCCATTCCCTTTCTATACCCTTACTTTTATTATATTCACTAGTTTATTCTGTTCATCAGATTTTTTTATTGACTTAATTGTTGATAGATATGTATTTGTTGTCACTTTGGTGTTCATAATTTTTATCTTTACCTTTTTCTTCTTCTTCCTCTTCTTAAAGAATGCCCTTCAGCATTTCATATAATCCTGGTTTGGTGGTGATGAACTCCTTTAGCTTTTTCTTGTCTGTGAAGCTCTTTATCTGACCATCAACTTTACATGATAGCTTTGCTGGGTAGAGTAATTTTGGTTGTAGGTTCTTGCTATTCATCACTTTGAATATTTCTTGCCACTCCCTTCTGGCCTGCATGGTTTCTGTTGAGAAATCATCTCACAGTCATATGGGTACTCCTTTGTAGGTAACTACTGTTTTTCTCTTGCTGCTTTTAAGATTCTCTCCTTGTCTTTTGCCCTTGGCATTTTAATTATGATGTGTCTTGGTATGGTCCTCTTTGGATTCCTTTTGTTTGGGATTCTCTGTGCTTCCTGGACTTGTAAGTCCATTTCTTTCACCAGGTAGGGGAAGTTTTCTGTCATTAT
The DNA here is from genome assembly GCA_004026665.1 of Murina feae. Taxonomy (NCBI): domain Eukaryota; kingdom Metazoa; phylum Chordata; class Mammalia; order Chiroptera; family Vespertilionidae; genus Murina; species Murina feae. Next base: position 37,963 of record PVJC01004093.1, on the reverse strand, counting down.
TTCTTCAAATAGCCTTTCAGTATCTTGCTCTCTCTCTTCTTCTGGCACCCCTATAATTTGGAAGTTGGTACGTTTGAAGTTGTCCCAGAGGCTCCTTACACTATCTTCATATTTTTTTTATTCTTTTTTCTTTTTTCTTTTTAGGATGGGTGTTTTTTGCAAATCTTTGACTTGATTCTTGGGATCTTCTAGTCTGCTATTGGATCTCTGTATATTATTCTTTATTTCAGTCAGTGTATGCTTAATTTCTGACTGTTCTTTTCCTTTTTTTTTTTTTTTTTTTTTTTTTTTTTTTTTTTTTTTTTTTTTGTATTCTCATTAATATCCTTGAAGGTCTCACTAAGTTCCTTGGAGGTTCATAGAAGATTCTTGAGTAGCCTTAGAACTGCAGTTTTGAATTCTATATCCAGTCGTTTGCTTTCCTCCATTTCTTTCATTTGTAGCCTATTTCTTTGTGTCCGCATTTTGGCTTCTTCCCTGTGTTGATAGAGTGGCTTTGTGTGGTAGGTGTTCTCTTGAGCCCAGTGGCACAGCCTCTCCAATCACTTGGGGTGGACACGCTTGGTGTGTACCTTTGTGGGCTGGGTGCACAGTCTTGTTGTAGTTAAGCCTTGATTGCTATTGGTATCACTTGGAGGAAATGACCTCCAGGTCAATTGATTACAAGGACCCTCTGTGTCTATAGTGGAAGAACTGCTGTTCAGGAGATATCCTTATGGAGCAGTACTTGCTTCAGTGGGGCTTTGGTGCTCACTGAGTCTGCCTCTTGAGTGTGTCCCTTATGGATGTGAGGAGTTGAAATCTGGTATCTGGCCACTGGGTACACTGGTTCCTGAATCTCCAAGGAGGTGGAAGGTCAGCTGCTGTGTGAGTCCACCCAGCAGGAGCTACAGCAAGATCTACAGATTTCTCCTCATTGCTTAGGGTTTGGAACTTTTGGAGCTCTCTGATCCAGCTGCAGTTTGTTAGGTTAGGTTGCAGGCAGACAGGGGATTCATTTGCACCACTGCGCACAGCTTGGGTGGGGTTGTAAATTCAGTGGAGCAGAGTCTCAGAGAATCACCAAGGCAGAGCAAACAGAGATGGCTGTCCCTCAGCTGTCTTGGCGTTTTGGCGTCTCCACACCCTTGAGTCCCCAAGTCTCAGAGTTCCACGCCTCCACAGTCGCAATGATCGCTGCAAGCAGCTCTGCTAGAAAGCTACTCTTGTTTTTTGACCCGATGCCAGACAGCCCAAAACGAGTTCAGTGCAGTCCCAGAGTTTGTTCCAATTGAAACAAACAGGCACCCAGGTGCCACGCCTCTGTACCTCTCTGTTCTTGGTGCCTCTGCACTTTCTACCCAGTCTCAACACACTCTTTCTCTTTCCTTCTAGTTGTAGAACTTCCACTCCCCTGGTTCTGGAACATGGCTGTTTAGCTTTTTTAGTTGTATTTTTAATGTGGTTGTGGGGGGCAGTGCATTCAGGTATATACTTTATGCAGCTATCTTGGTTCTCTCTCAGCATTAACTTTTAAGAAATATACTTTGGCACTAAAAATCTCACTAATAAGTGGCTTTATTTGGTATTATTAAATTATTTTTTATTTTTAGACAGAAGCTTTGTTATCATATCATTAAACTATTTTTAAAAGAAAAATTTGGACCACAATTCTACCAGCCTTCTGCATGTATTACCATTTTGTTTTTCCCCATCTTGTTCATATATAAAATTAACTTTAAGTTATTGTAAAGCATATGGTATGCATTTTGTATTATACTTTTTCAATTAAAATTATATTGTGCATGGTTTTCATATTATCATTAATCTTTATTACTATGTTTTCATGGGCTTAATAGTACACCATCAATTTGGTATATCATAACCTTTTTCCAATTAGTACTGATTTAAAATGTTTCCAGATTTTTTTCTTACACAAAATGTTTTAGGAATAGTACATACATATAGATTTAATATTAAAATATTTTAACTATTAGAAATATAGATATTTTAAATATCTTGCCATATTTCCTTCTCTCAATTAGCATTTGAAAGGATTTTTAAGTTTCCATATGTATGAATTATGCATATATGCTATTTATTTCTAGTTTTATATGTAGTGAAGAGTTGAAGCCTATAAAACTTTGACTTTCAATTAGAATTATTTATCAATCCCTAAAACATTGCAATTTTTATGAATGTCATAGGTATACCTTAAATGACACGATTTCATTTTAAAATGACTAGGTTTTTTTCATTTTAAAAATATTTATAGCTCTAACCAGTTTGGCTCAGTGGATAGAGCATCAGCCTGCGGACTCGGGGGTCCCAGGTTCGATTCCGGTCAGGGACATGTGCCTTGGTTGTGGGCACATCCCCAGTGAGGGGTGTGCACGAGGCAGCTGATCGATGTTTCTCTCTCATCAATGTTTCTAACTCTCTATCCCTCTCTTTTCCTCTCTTTAGAAAACCAGTGGAATATATTAAAGAAACTATTTATAAATACCTAATTGATGCTAGATACTGTGCTAGGAACCAGTGATGCAAGAATGTTCAAGGAAGATCCCTGCCTGTAGGGGATCTGAAGTCTAACAAGGAATAAAGAAAAGAAGATAAACTGTCATGTGTTATGATTGGATGGTCCGAGGCACTATTACCCTTAGACTCTGGCAATGAAAGAATACTTGCCCCTGGCCCAGGGTTGCAGAGGACTCCACTCTGGCCCTCTTCCACCTGTTCCCCTTCTCACCAGGCGGAGAGACCATAGGAATCTGTGGGGCATCCTGGGAACACCCCTCTGGAGCCCATAACCCCCACTAGACTTCCTCGGGGTAGCAGGGATGCCAGAATTCTTTGATCAAAGAGTTCAAATCCACTTCTAGGGCCAGAGCAGACTTTTCTAGATCCACCCTTCAGAAAATGGAGGTTGTATTTATGTTCATTGGAGAATACACAAACTCAGTGCTTGGGGAGGCTGTGAAGAGGGTTTGAATGCATCATCTGGGCCACCCCCACATCTGTAGGAGAAGCTGCTCACAGTTCCAGATGGAGGTAGGAGTGGAAGAGGAAAGAGGAGTGGCCTGATTGAGTGAGAACAAGCGCCACTTCTTTCCAAAGTCATTGTTCTAGGGCAGGACTCCGAAGATCCTGGAAATTCTAATGTGAACCTAGTTTTCCAGGTGGTTTTGAGATATATTTGTAAGGTAGGAGGATGGAACATATTTGATGGTTTGTTAGCTTGATTTATAGCTTTATAAAATATTTAGACATAAGGAATGTGGGCCTTCATTTGTATTCTTGCCCAGGCCCTGCAAGGGTTGTGGCAGGCCTGATACAAGGTGCTATGGGGACACCTCACAGAGAGGTTATGTAGAAGGCCTGTCAGAGTAAATCGTGGTTCAGCAGAATAGGTTTAACAGAGTAGGCTCTGCCACAGATATTCCACTTATTTTAATCCACTACATTTTTAGGCTTAAGGTGAAAAAGTCATATGCTCATCTTAATAGATGTCAAAGAAATGCATTTGATAAAATTTATTAACTCTTAATAACAACAACATACTTAGCATAATAAATAGTATTTATGTGAAACTAAATACTGACATCTTTCTTGAAAAATAAGTACTAGCACTGTTGATTTTAACTTTTTTTAATTTTCTGCTGTTTCTTTTTTGTTTAAAGGATTATATTCGTCTCTTTTTTTCCCCCAGCGACCACTCCCCGGCCACTCCCACCCCCCAGGACAAGCCCCCACCACCATAGTATTTTTGTCCATTGGTTATGTTAATATGCAGGCATACAAGTCCTTTGATTGATCTTTTACTCTCCCCGCTCCACCCTCTCCTCCCCACCATCTTCCCTCTGAAGTTGGACTGTCTGTTCAGTGTTTCCTTATCTCTAGATTTATTTTTGTTCATCAGTTTATGTTGTTCATTATATTCCACAAATGAGTGAGATCATGTGATATTAATCTCCAACTGGCTTATTTTGCTTAGCATAATGCTCTCCAGTTCCATCCATGCTGTTGCAAATGGTAGAAGTTCCTTCTTTTTTACAGCAGCATAGTATTCCATTGTGTAGATGTACCACAGTTTTCTAATCCATTCATCTGCTGATGGGCACTTGGGCTGTTTCCAAATCTTAGCTATGGTGAATTGTGCTGCTATGAATATAGGGATGCATATGTCCTTTCTGATTGATGTTTCTGTTTTCTTGGGATATATTCCTAGAAGTGGGATAACTGGGTCAAATGGGAGTTCCATTTTTAACTTTTGAGGGAAGCCCATACTGTTTTCCACAGTGGCTGCACCAGTCTGCATTCCCAAAACTTTAACCTAAGACAAGAAAGCAACTACTTCACATGGCTCTTAACTTTTCAGCAGTTCATTTCTTTTTTTCCTTTCCTAGTAGTGTTTTCATTTACTCCACCACTTTTTTGTTGTTGTTGTTAATCCTCACCTGGTGATATTTTTCCATTGATTTTTAGAGGGAGTGGAAAGGAGGGGGAGAGAGAGAAACATCAATGTGAGAGAGACATCTATTGGTTGTCACCCATATGTGGCCGCCAGAGATTGAGTCTGCAACCATGACAGAGATATGTTGTATCCTTAGATCAGAATCGAACCTGAGACCCTTCAGCCATGGGTTGACACTCTGTCCACTGACCCAAACCAGCTAGGACACTCCACCACTTCTTTAAAGTCCTTTCCTCCCCCTCGCTCCTCCTCCTCACCCTGCTCCTCCTCCTCTTCCTCCTCCTTCTCCTCCCCCTCCTCCTCCTCCTCACCCTGCTCCTCCTCCTCACCCTGCTCCTCCTCCTCCTCCTCCTCCTCCTTTCCTCTTCCTCCTCCTCCTTCTTGTTCTTTTTCAGAGAGAGAAAGAAACATCAATGTGAGAAAGAAAAATGCCATTAGTTGCTTCCCACACATGCCCCAGTTGGTGATCAAACCCACAATCTCTTTGGTGTTTGGGACAAGGCTCCAACCAACTGAGCCGTCTGACCAGAGCCAAAGTCTTTACCTCATTCTGGTTTGTTGTTGGTGATGGTGGTGGTCTCTACTCTGTCTTGAAGACATGAGTTCCATAAATGACTACTGCTTGTTAAAATTCACTTTTTTTTTTTAATCTCAAATTTGTTTCTTTCAAGATCCAATGGAAACCTCCATTTCCCTCTTTATGTTTTTTTTATTTGTTTGGTCAACCATTGCCTGAAGCTGGTATTTAGACCAGGAAGCAGCTCATTACTCTCCCAAATGGTTCCTGTGTCTCGATTATTAATCTGCATCAGCTGGAGACAAACAGCATTCCCTATACCCTCCAGTCTTAATACATAATCAGGAACTTGGCAAAGGAGGAGAGTGGTGGTGGAAGTTCTGGCCTGGCTGGCTATGAGGAACGAGTAGTTAATCGAATATAAACAGGTCAGATGGCATTTTTTATTTGAGTCAGAATACAAGTCTATTTTAAAGTAGTTTTCCCGGTCACTGCTGGGCATCTGTTAGCTACTGTGTTTGCAGATTCTCTCTCTCTCTCTCTCTCTCTCTCTCTCTCTCATTTCTAAACTATAAATTCCCAGGTAAGATTTTGATATTTTGATATTTGACATTTGAGTAGACTGTTATTAAACAATGACTAATGGAAAGGTAAGACATCTTTACGAAAAGCAGTTTTAAGTTTTACAATAGAACACTTGAGAACTGGAATCCTGGAATACTGCCTCTGTTCTCACAGAATGTTTTCTGATAAAATATTTCATTCCAAGCTTTTATAGGTATGTCCCTTCTCCCCCACAATTTAGGACCTGTGATTATTTTTGGATATCAAGCACATTTATGCTGTGCTCTCCTCCATTAACTAGCAGGCAGGACTTGACGATGTGTGCTCATGATCCTCTCTGAAGTACCATTTTATAAGTTCATAAATCAAGAATTTCATTCAGAATTTGTCTAGTGGTGCCCTCGTCACTTAAATTCAAAGCCGAGGCATGATCAGAAATTGCCTAAAACTGATTCTTCCATTGTTCATCAAGTATAATGTTGACAAGGACAGAGATCTCTAAGATACTATTTGTATAAAATAACCAAATTCTCCACAGTAGTTTACGCCTATGTCTCCACTGGACCTCACTTCCAGCACTTTAGTCCCTCTTTTCTTCTTCATCCCCATTACACCCACAGCTCTAGGTCTCTGAAAGGATAAACAAATGACAGGTGAGGGGCATCGAGATGGCTTCATATAGCATTTTGGGGTTTCAACATGGAAGAACATCCTTGGTTTGTCCTTCTCAAAGGAGAGCCTTTTATTCATCTCTGTGGTTTGCTTGCCTGCTTTCTGACTCTCTCCAGTCTTTGGTCTCCAACTACTTCCTCCTCTGAGGAATGTCTTTCCTCCTTTTCTGACTCCTTCCTTCTGAAAGGTTCTTCAGTAGATTCTGGAAAAAGGAGTCCTAGGAAATTTCTTATTTTAAGGCAGTGCCTAAATGCAAGACTTTGTGTTCTGTCCCCTTCCACTTTGTGTTCTGTTCTAGAAAACCAAGTCACAAACAACCCCACACATTGAGTGGTAATCAAAAGGAAGAAAATTAAAATTGCAAGTAATCCCATTACTCAGCAATGGTAAACATTGTTGATACTTTAGGATTTGAATGGCATGGTATGGTGTGATATACTGGTAGTATAGTATAAGTAATACATGGGACATAATTAATACTAAACAATTATTTATTGTTTATGTAAAATTCAAATTTAATTGGGTATCAGGTACTTTAATTTTCTAAATCTGGCAACCCCAAAATAGCTTTATTCCTCACAGGCTTGTTTTCTTTGACATATACCCTCACTAATAATCTCACATTTTCCAAAATTAAGAATCAGTAAAAGACTATTCAGGAATAATTTTGCTCAGGAAATTGATAAGATTGTGCACCTCGTGCACTGAGCGGAAAATTGTCTCCTTTATTAACTAATAGTATGTTAATGAAGAAAGTGAGTTATTTTAATTTACATTTTGGTGTTTTTGATTGAGAATTATAGCTTTAATATGTACTAACTAGTTGATCAGTATATGCCAACTATTTTAGTTAACTCTGAGGACTAAGTGATGAAATTTTTTATTTAAAATTAAATAAAAAGTTGGCAGACTAAAAGCTTATAAAGAGGAGATGGAGTAAATTCATATGGAAAAGGTATAATAATATCATTGCTTATTTTGCCTAGTGCAAAAAAAATGAGACATGCAAGTTTTGTAACCCTCTATAAAGGAAAAAATATTATTTTATCAGTGGCCCTGGGGTTTCATTTTTGGGAAGGGGATTGCAGATTGTTTTATTTCATTAATTTAAACTGCTTTGGCTTATTTTAAATGAGAACCTCATCGTGGACATGGTTTTTCTTATTTATGGTCACCATAACATTGTCAACGATGGACTCCTTGAACCTAGAAGTGATTTCAAGTCATAATGAGGATTGCATATAAGATATTTGTGATGTGTCAAGCGCACAAGAAATACAGAGAATTGCACCTGAACTATATCAACTATTTATATCAACTCACTGTCAATCTTTTGACAGTATCATATTTCAGACAGTAACTTTATAGATTTGGGCACCTAGAGAAATACCTTAACAAACTAAAACATTTTCAGGTTGACATTATCAATAGAGACTTTTAAATATTGCATGCAGGCAATAATTACAAAGTGGATTTATACCGAAAACTTTTGCTAGTTCTTGTAATTAATGTAACCATAATGAATGGAGAACAATGGCAGGAGATTTTCTTCTACTTATCCGCAGACCCATCTCCTTCTATTCGCCCTCACCAAAGACTAGTGGGGGGCGGGGGGGAAGGGGGACAGTCACAAAGGTTGGACAATGGAAAAAATCTGCAGCAACTCATTGGGTGTTTATGAAAAGTGACATGGCATCAGGGCTCGCTGTGAGCCAGAAGGAAGACCTGCAATACTAATTAAGGGAAAAGCAATTTTCATTCATCCGGCTTGTTCTGATACCACTTCTTGGCAGAAAAAAGAGACTAAGATAATATGCAAATCTGACAATTAGGAAGCTGATGGGTTAAAGTGAATACTTGATATCACCTTTTTTTTTGGCCATCAGGCATCTGTGCCATTTTGAATATTATTTTCAGTGTTGAAATGATTTATATGGTCAGAATCACTTCAGTATGGTTCATAGTAAATATGAGATGGCAGCAACTTATGTCAGAATTAATGTATATTTCTAGTTGGTTCAGTTTTCAAATATATTTAAGCAACTGGTATGTTTTTATTCAAGGAATTCCCTAGCTTAAAAACATGATGTGTTTAACTCTTTTTTTTTTTCCTCTACATGTGTTATTTTAACTTTGTCATGTTGGAGGAAGTTATCAAGAAGACATGACCTCCAGTTGACCTGGGAGCTAGACCCAGGCAAACAGAGGCTCCTCACACCCTTCCCTGTCCTTGAAATCTACACTGTACCCACTGTTCTCACAGCCAGGGCTATTTCAAGGGTGCAACCTTGAGAAATTAACGTGTTGTTGAAACCATCTAGACCGAATATGTGACTAAACCCTGTTAAAGCCTTTAAAACTTTTAAGATTCTGGCAGGTGGGTGCACAGATCTTGTGGTCATCCAAATAACCTCACATGTAAGTTTCCTTGTCATTAAACCTGCCACCTACCAATCTAGAGTGGCCTGTGTCTTTCTTCAGTCTGTTCCTGCCTTTTGTGTACAGATACTAATTTGTGAACCAATAGCCATGACTGATAAGGGGTAAATTCCTATAGAAAAATGTGTACATTTCCTGTCTGGGAGCCAGTACTGTGGTACCAGTAGTGTAGTAGCCAGTATTTAACCACTAGAGTATTAAAAGTGTAATGATTAAGAGAATGTCCTCTGAGCTGTGTGAATCTGAATGCAAGCTTAGCTATTTATTATAGCTTTGTGACCTTGCAGAAGTTATTTAAGCTGCCTAAGCCTAAATCCTATCTTCTATAAAGTGAAAGTAATATTAGTATCTATCTCCATGGTAATACAAATAAAGGGTTTGGCACAATTCATGGTATAGGTAAAAATATTCAATACATAATTGATATTACTATTATTGTAAGAAATATTAACAAGTTTAAGTTACATCCTATCTAATAAAGAGGGAATATGCTAACTGACCCTCATGCCATCGCAAAGATGGCGGTGCCCACAGCCAATAAGGAGGGAATATGCTAATTGACTGCCCTGCCCTCAAAGATGGCAGCGTCCACAGCCACAAGATGGCATCACCCAGTCCCTTCAGCCCCACCAAGATGGCAGGCACGTGGCGAGGCCAGGCTTGCCCCCAGGTGGACCCAGCCACTCAGTGCGCCTGCCTCCAGAGTCCCCACAGCCCCACAGCCACCCAGGGCCAGCCTGAGGCACAGGCAAGCCCCAAATGTTGGCTGTCCAACTGCCCAGGGCCGGCCAAGGCTTGCGCTGCTGGCAGTGGCAGCAGCAAAAGTGTGATGGGGCGTCACCTTCCCCTGATTGTTGGATTGCCTCCCGCCCCTGAGGGCTCCCAGACTATGAGAGGGGGCAATCCGGGCTGAGGTACACCCCCCCCCCCACTCCAGTGCATGAATTTTCATGCATTGGACCTCTAGTTATAGTATAATTCACTATGGAAGTGTTACAATCACATTTCCTCATGAGTTTTCTCCCCTCACAGATAACTAATGTATAGAATAACAAGGTTGATTTTTTTTTTTTCTTTTGCTATGTTTTCTCCTAGGGGCTGCCATTGTTAGCATCACATAGGCAAACAGGAGATGGGAAGTGATAGCTTCGTGTTAAACCTATATTTCCTAAGCAATGTCACTATAGAAACTCACTTTCTATTTGTCGGGTGAATCTTACCCTTTCTTTCAGAAATGAAAAACATTTTTACAGGGACTTTAGGAGAGTATAATATGAAAGAATTGGTTAGTGAGAGAGGTGATCCTTTCCTTCTTGTGCACTTGAACTGAGAGCCATCAGAGTAAGTTATCACCTGTTCCCACATCCCTTAAAATCCTGATTAGTTCTCTAGCAAAAATACTCCTTTCTGTTATGTCTCAGCACCAGCTCTTGGAAACAGTATACCTGCTTTTACATTGACACTTCAATGATTGTGCTTTAAAGTTTTATTGTTGTATGAAGAAATGATTTGCATGTACTATAAAAACTTACTTTCCTCTGCATAGATCCATAAATATTGCTTTAAAATCCCTTTCCAAAATTCTGATCCTCTTATCATTACTTTTATGCCTCTTTTCTCTAAAATATTTAAATTAGAAAAACAATACTTAAAAAAAACCCTCCCACCCCTTCTACATTTTTCAACTAATCTCATTAGAGCGTTTAAGTCTAATTTATAATATGAACAATATACTTGGAATCAAACCTTCTGAACAAAATATTTCAGAAAGAAGTGTACAAAGATATGGGGAAAGCAGTGAATTTGAAATCAGGAGAATTCTTTTTCATTTCTTCCTTTGCATTTATGAACTGTGTGACCTTGGACAGGTCACAAGCTCTCTTTGAGTCTAAGATTTATTATCCATAAATTGGGAATGAGTGCCTGCCTTCCTGACCTGCCTCTGAGCTTTGGTGAAGAGAAAATAAGGTAACATATAGAAGTGTTATTTAAATTCCAAAGCCCCATAGAAATAAATGTAAGAGTGTAGAATTAAATATTTAGCATCTCTTCAAAAACTCTTTTTAAAGGTTCTTAAGAGCTTCCTGCCTTTTACAATTAAGACCATGCACTGCCCGCCATGTTGGCGGGTTTGGGGCTTACATCCAATCCCACATAGTCTTTCTTTGGACATTAAGATATACTAATAAAAGAGGGATTATGAAAAACATACTGATATTTTGCCTGAAAAATTAGTGAACAATTTCCCTTTACCTATTTTTAAGAACAAACTATTAAAAGTCACATATTGATAATATATTCCTCACATCTACATCATATGATATAATCTTCAAACTTTTTATTATCCCTGAGTGGCTATAAAATCTGTTTATTACAAGTTGTTTTAAATTATTTTTTCAGATTTATAACATTCTATAAAAATTTCCAGTGTAAAAAGTATTATCTAGCAATCTAAACTATCATGGGTGTTTTTTTTTTTAAAGTTGAAATTCTCCATAGCACAACATCAAAGTGTTAATTTAAACATGCATTTTGAGAAAGGAAGTATCTATTGATATTGCTAATTTAAAAAAAATTTTTTTACTAACAAGAATTTTATATCTGATAAAACAGTGTGGAGCAAATGACCCCAGAATTCCATTCTTTCTTGGACTAGAAATAGAATTTTATTGGGATCTGCAAGCATTAACTTCTTCTTTACTTTTAAATGTGTACATTGAATATCTCTGAAATATTTAAAAAGGGAATTTTAAAAGACAGTAACACATGCCTGGATTTGGCCAACTCAAAGTAACACCGGTTACATATAAATTGAAATAGAAAATACAAGCTCATATCAACAATATAATTATATTGCCTTGGGATCAGATGTGCTAAGTTCGCTTCTTTCTCTCCTCATATTCTTTTTAGAAATATTTACCTCACAAAACTGAGATATTAAACAGATGAAGGTCCCATTTAACTCAGAAATAAGAAAGATGGAACTTGCCTTATAGGACAGTATTTCCCAACATGAATTTCACGAAACTCTAGTCCCTCAAGATATTCTTTTTAAAAAGAATTTGTTGCAGGGACAGGATTCTATGGTCAAATAAGTTTGTGAAATATTGAATGCCATATCTTCCTCTTAGATATTTATAATATGCATTTTTAATATGCTCAATTGTTTTAGTAGCCCCACAGTCAAGCATGTCCACAGGCTTATTTGATTTGAGAAAATTTTTGATATAACAACTTAACATGCTGTAGACACAAGCAATATCAGAACTATTTCCGATGAATGACGTCAGAGGAATGGCAGCATGAAAGCCCCCCTTGGTCTCTCCCCAAAATTTATACAAGTTGATCCACTATAACTCAACGAGGGATTCCCTGCTCAACATAGAGGCATGCCTGAGAACTCCACACATTGAAGCATCTAAAGTTGGGTAAATGGGAACAAACAGGGCAGGTGAGAAGGGAGGAGAGCTCAGTTGGCCACAGATGCTGCCCTGCAGCCAGGAACTTGTAGCCAGCTCAGCCAAGAGAGGGGAGGAAGTCAGCTGTAGTTAGTGCCTCCTTTGGCTAGGAGGAGCAGAGTGTCTCAGTGGGCACACTTTCAGGAGTGTGTCGTGCAAACTGTGGCTGAGCCGGCCGAAATACCTGGGTGAGGACACAGTGAATGGGTTCTGCTGTGGCTGTTCACAGGCAGGCAATTGGTGTGCCAAACAAAGGATCAGAGCCACAAAGCCCTGCCACCCCTTAGATTCCCCAAACTTGCCTCCTGTCTCCTTGGTGTCAGGAGGAGCAGCACACTATCTGCAAACCGAGAACTATGACAGCAAAATCACTATTTCCCTCTGTGATTGATCCCCCCACGTAGGGGGGACCCCATGGAATTTCAAGGTCACCATTACTCAGAGGGCAAAACAAACCACACCCCAAGCAAGGCAGCTATATTGACTGCAGCTGTGGAAGTAAGCTTTGCAATTTCACAGTCAAAATTGTGGTTCAGCCCTGACTGGTTTGGCTCAGTGGATAAAGCGTCGGCCTGCGGACTCAAGGGTCCCAGGTTCGATTCCAGTCAAGGGCATGTACCTTGTTTGCGGGCACATCCCCAGTTGGGAGTGTGTAGGAGGCAGCTCATCGATGTTTCTAACTCTCTATCCCTCTCTCTTACACTCTGTAAAAAATCAATAAAATATATTTTTTTAAAAATTGCGATTCAGTGCCACCTACTGGAAAATAGTAGAAAGATCTCTTCTTATAAAGTTACTAGAAAAGGGCCAATAATACATACATGCCTAGACAGAGAAGGAGCCCAGCAAATACCATGAATAGCCACAGTAATGAGGTAACTCAGAAAGAAAATGAAAAATCTCCAGAAAACAAACTGGAACACATGGAAATATGTGATGTAAATGACAGAAAAGTCAAAATTTCAGTTCTTAAAATATTCAATGAGATGCACGAAAATACAGACAAGCAACTTAATGCCCTCAGAAAACAAATTAATGAACAAAATGAGTACTTTACAAAGAAAATGGAAACTTTAAATAAGAACCAAACAGAAATCCTGGAGGTGAGGCATTCGACTAAGGAGATGAAGAGTGCTCTGCTGAGCAGAGGAAACAGAGCCAACCAGATGGAGGAAAGAATTCGTGATATCAAAGGTAGAAATGACATAGAGGGGAGAGAGCTGAGCATTTTTTTAAAAGTGGAAGCATTCTATGAGAGCTATCTGACTCCATCAGATAAAGCATTATCAGAATAATAGGCATACCAGAAGAAGAGAGGGGCAAAGGAACAGAGAGTCTATTCAGACAAATAGTGGATGAGAACTTTCTAAACCTACAGAAAGAACCCTAAACCTACGGAAAGATCTAGATCCTCAAATTCAAGAGGGGATCCACTATGGTGGGATGTTAATGGACCTGAAATGAGCAAGGCTTTAAATATGTTTGACCAGTTATCTTACCTTTTTCTACTACTGCCTTTTCTATAACAAAAACATGACTCAGGTACTGTTATTCCAAGTCCTAGTAAAGTTGGAGTTAACGATCATCTTGGGCCCAATTCTAGCTGAATATCACCCAGCTTGTCTACCTTAGACAACCTGCAGCTACATGGATAAGAAATAATTGCATATTGGTACATGCCAGTGAGTTTGGGAATAGTTTGTTTTGCCATGTTTGTGTGGTAATTGCTGACTTATGTACTGCTCCGTAGGAGTTTGTTCCAAAATAATTGATACTGCTGTCAGTGTCAGGATAACTGAAAGAGAAATCAGGTGATGTATCAGAGTGCAATGAATTTTGGATTATTGGGTTTTTATTCCCTTTCATTAAGTTCTTTAAAAATATGGCCTGTTAAAAGCATGTAATTTTTTGGTATCTGGCTTGTTTTAGTATTATTATCCCAACATTTCTAAAGAAAACATACCTTCCCAGACATCCCAGCTTTCCCCACTTAAACAAAATGAGGCTATGAAAAACATTCAAGTAACATGAATATCAACTGGAAAATAAAGAAATCTGCAGTTTATACATTAAGACCAAGGGTCCCACAAATTCCCAATTATTATCAAATTCCCTCAAAATATTAATTTTAATTTTATTGCTGTTCATCAAAGGAGATGAAGGAGTCGAGCAGAAACTCCCCAGTCCAGGGAACTAGTAGTTCTGGCTTGAGCCATCATCCAGGTCGCTCACTGCTACCCCCAAGGCCTCCATTACTGGACCCCAGACATGGACACTTGTGGTCTTGACAAGCATCGTACTCTCTTACCCCCTATAATACCCCCCATCATCTGTTTATTTTCTCATTCCTCTGCACTATTTCATTCTTCTCTCCATTTCTACATGTTCTAGCCTCCTCTGCTTCTTGAATTAGTCAAATCTTTGTATAAAATGAGTGATTGTAGAAATGAAGTGATTAATGTATGTAAAAATTCCTTACCTGGTTACTTAATAAATTTTGCCTATCTCTCTCTTTTCCTGCCTATTCTACTATTTCTTTAATAATGGTCCAGCGATAGAAATAGATATATAGCTATAGACGACCCAGTATATGAATCTGGTGGTCATAAATAAGAAGTTAGTGTTAATAATAGCTGTTGGGATTCACCTTGATCCTTCTAGGATTGGATTGTGACTAACATTAATGGCCATCGAGGAACATATTATCTAAGGAACATAGGATCTAGATGAGGATGAGATAGCAGATCTGGTTTTGAATCTTAGCTCTAGAAATTACTGTCTGATAAGTTAGTACCCTCTCTTAAACCCAATTTCTACATTTGAGAATTGGAAGTAATATTTAAGAAGATACTATCTGTAAAGGATAATATCAAATAGGATGCTACATATAAAGGGCTTCGCACAATGCCAAACACATATCAGCACTCAGTAAATGTTATTGTACAAGAGCTGTTTGTATGTGATAATACATTTACTTTGTAATACAGATAATTACCTCAAAATAAGCTTATTGTTAACATTATATTTATTTTCAAGTTACTACCTTTATGACCTGAAATGCACGAGCAAGAAAAAAGGAAGATTTATTGTATTAATTTATCTCACTCCTGCCACATTTCTAATCTGCTTTATACATCAGATAGCTGGAGTTTAGGGTATCCCAGAAAAAAAAAAAAAAAAACCTGGAAATTAATGGGTATCATCTACAATGCTTCCAGTATAAACAAATTAGCACCTGGTCATATCAAGGTGAAATACAGTGGAATGAACACATGGTGGCCACACCCCTATTTGAAGGCTACCTGGAAGAAAAAAAAAAGACGGAAGCAAGCTATTTTAACAAATAGGAGTAGGAGTGATTAATTACTTTTTACTGTCATTCAACAGCTTGTCGCCCAGGGAGTAACCTCATTTCTTCAATCCCCATAAATTTAATAGAGGTCACACGATGGCCTACTTGGCTGAAAAGCTTTGCTTCTGAAGCCCTGATGGTACTTTTAAGTCTGCTGGTATGTGAACATGATTCTCGGCATCTCTTAGCTTCACACACTCTGTCTGTCCCATGGAGACACGTTGGTAGATCTGTGTGGCACCATGTAGAAAGTTGCCAGTGATGAGCCCTCTGATTCATTCCTCTTTCATGCAACATGATAAAAAACTTAAAACCAATGGGTGTTATTCTACAGTGTAGAGCTTCTTTCCATCCTGATAAGGGAATATAAAAAGATATTTATTAAAATGGAAAACTATTAGTTATGAGACCCTTTCAGTCTGAACATTTAGTTTTGTGTTTAAAAAGAAGTGTTAAAGATCCCATTGAAAAACTTACAGGTAATTCTCATTCCACCGTGTGCATTAACCTACATGAAGAAATTTCTAAAAAAACAGGGTTACTGCAAGAGACCTGCCAAACACCAGATGGAATTTCCAAAAAATCAAAGCCCCAAGGAAGAAAAAATGATTAATAATTAGAGTATTACCTTATATCTATTTCATGGCCAATTCAGAGACACAAGCCTTTTGCAACTAGAATGCATCAGTCCCTGACTTTGTTCAAAGACTCATTTCTGGGAATCTCAGTGCTATTTCATCCCCTAACTCCACTATTAGTACCTTTCTTTTCCTATCTATGCATAAAATGTTAATCCCTTTAACACTTGGGAAATGAAATTGACAAGTAGCAATTTATCTCAGCTTGAGATACGAAGTTGAAGATATGGTGAAAGAAAGAGCAGTGAACTCTGGAGGTTGAAGTTTTTTTGGATTTAGTGTTGTTCCCCTCCAATTCCCCTGGCAAAGAAATTTCTATGTGCAAGGTTTAACGACACCAAGGTGACCCTCAAGGAGAACCAAGAAGAAGCCACCAACCAATCTCTAGCAAACATTTGGCATGGATCATCTCTTTCACAAACACAGGTCTTTGAAAAGAACCAACATAGTGGAGAAGGAAAGAAAGAAAGGAAGCATATTAAACTCAGAATTCAGAAGTCATATTCTCATTGTGCTAGTAAATTCTTGAGAAAGTCTACAGAACTTCTAACAGAGGAATAGAATAATTTAGGATGATGAGCCTGGTGTAGGATAAAGAGAAACTTTCCATTTTAAAAAATATTAAAAATGGAACTATTATTTGACCCAGTGTTTCCACTTCTAGGAGTATATCCCAAGAATTCAGAAATACCCTTATGTTCATAGCAGCTCAATTTACAATAGCTAAGATTTGGAAACAGCCTAAATGTCCATCAGCAATGAGTGGATTAAAAAGCCCTGGTACATCTACACAATGGAATACTATGCAGCTGTAAAAAAGAAAGAACTCTTACCATTTGCCACAGCATACATGGAACTAGAGAGCATTATGCTAAGTGAAGTAAGCCAGACAGAAAGATAAATATCACATGATCTCACTCATTTGTGGAATCTAATGAACAACATAAACTGATGAACAAAAATAGACCCAGAGACATGGAAACATCCATCAGGCTGTCAAGCCTCAGAGGGAATGCAGAGGAGGGTAGAGCAGGGGGAGGGGGGGTGCGGGGAGGACAGATATCCACCAATGAAGTCATGTGCATATGTGCATAACCCACGGACACAGATGGTACGATGGTGAGGGTTTAGGGGGAAAGGAGTGTTAGAGAGGGCAATGGGGGACATATGTAATACAACAATAAAGATTTATTTAAAAACAAAACTGAAGAAAAAGTAGTTCTAGCCTCTGCTAGTAACTGAGGCTAATCACTAATCTTTTCTTTGCATGAGTTTTAATACCTATCAAATAAAGCATATTGTTTTATCTGCTTCATGGAGATACTAAGATACTAAATGTAATTATGTGCATGAAAATCTTTTAGAAATTATAAAAAAAAAATTTGTAATGAATTCTTTAATATCTTTCATTTTTTTAAATTGTCCTCCATATTTCTGATTTCATTCTATTACTTAATTCTTTACTTTTTGCTTCTAATTTAAAATTTACACATATATAATTTTTAATTTTTTAGAATTTTATTTCCTCCTATTCCTTAATCTCACTTTTTCAAAATAACCAAAAGAATACTGCCTTTTCATATTTTAAAATCTTCCATACTTTAATTCAAAAACAATATAAAAACCTTAAGAAATACTGATTGGATGAATAATATATCCTAATTTGTTGATATTTAATAACTTAAATGATGCCATGTTTTTTCAATATTTATCGTTCTCTCTGAGATCTTAAGAGATCATTCAAAATTATGTCTATAAGAAATATAGTTGGCAAACATTCACCGCACAATATGTAATTAAGGGAGATCTTATTAGCAATATCAATCTTGCTAATGATGATCCTAATTTTTTAATACATTTTATTGATTTTTTACAGAGAGAAAGTGAGTGGGATAGAGAGTTAGAAACATCGATGAGAGAGAAACATTGATCAGCTGCCTCCTGCACACTCCCTCCTGGGATGTGCCCGCAACCCAGGTACATGCCTTTGACTGGAATCGAACCTGGGACCCTTCATTCCGCAGGCCAACACTCTATCCACTGAGCCAAACCGGTCAGGGCCTAATTTTTTTAAATGTGTGGAATTTTTAAGAATGGAACACACAATGTAATATTTAATATTGGTTATTTCTGCTATTTGTAGGATGTTATTTTTAATCTATGTTTTTAACAAACCTTGAAATTCCTGTGTGCCACAATTTCTGAAAATAGGTTAGATACTTAATGTAAAATAGCAGAAAAATCTTAGAGAAAGTATTTCATAAAGTATTATCACCTTGTTTTCAGAAAATTATCAAATATAGTCTGTAAAATATGTATTTTCTTATTAGAATTTGAGCTTGTGATTTTATTTTACTATTGAAATCTCACTTAATATCTAGCTTCTTATCAAAACAACTACACCCATAAGGGTTTTCGCTGCCTTTTCCCTTTAATATTATGCTTTTAATTTATCCATACTTGATTAAAAAATATTTTAGGCTTCATTTTGAAATAAAAAATTAACACCTAGTATTATTTTTCCTAATTCAAAGTCTTCTCACTGACATATCAGGTGGTTTAAAAGTTTCTATTTCCTTATCTCCATAATGTATTTCATCAAATGCTTAGTATACTATTATAGCTTTAGACAACTATAACTTGAACAAAATCATTTTTCCTACATTCAAGCAAATTTAGACCATATTAAAGTCCTCCATCTTCTGGGGAATTAATCTTTATAAATGTCTGCATAGAAATTTTAAAATTCAGTAAAATATCTGGACTGCTTTTTATAATCATGATATTAGTATTTTGTGTACATTTACCTATAATTCTACCTTTAAATTCAACATGGTCTCCTCATAGTTGCCTTTTTTCAAAGCTTATTTCAGAGATGTACCACTTTGGCAAAAACAAATAAAGTAATCTCTGATAAAATCAAGAAAGTTCTCTATCTTACAATACTTGATTGATAAAGCAAGATTACTACAAATATGCATAAAAACCTAACCCAGCCTGCTGCCTGTTTCCCATTTTAATGTGAATTGAAAAATTTCCTTTGTCTCTCAGTACTGTCTTACAGTTTGGTTTTATGAAGTACTCCCTTCAGTGTGTTCAGATTGATTATCTTTATTTCTTCTCTGGCCTTGAATCTCAGAAGTAGAAACTATTGCAGACGTTAGAAGATAAGGCATCTATTCTTCACTTGGTGTCCGTGGTCATAGACAAAGCCTTTAATATCATTAAATATGAAGGTTGGCCTCCTCTTGCTCTGGAGGATCTGAATGTCCTCATGGAAGCTACTCCCCAACTCCTCCATAAATGGCCCACATTTATCCCACAGGAAGTGAGCCTGGGAACGGAAGCTTGTCTGCTCCACCATGTTAAAGAGGAGTACAGACAGGAAGGCAAAGGATATATATAAAATGTGTGGCTTGTTCGTTTCTTCTGTAAAATTTTGTATCAAGAGTCCAGCAGGTTTGGATATTTAAGACTTGAAAAGGATAATGATGATTTTATTTAGAAGATAAAAATCATTCAAGAAATTCTAGAATTGGAATACTGTGATACGATAGGAAACAAAACCACACAATAGAAAAGAGCAAATATGCAGATATCCTGAATAAGGTCCCTAAACCGAAGGTGGGGGTTTTTTCCTTCCCCATCATCCTTGAATTGAAGGAACAGGAGAAAATTCTGAGGTGGGTATAGAAAGTGCTGATCTACCCTTGTCATATTATTGACACTTCTTAGTGTTTGGGGTTCTCCAAAAATTTTTGGTTTTTTCTCTATGGTTTATTCATAGTGTCCAGAAACCAGTGACTTCCTGGAATTTTTATTAAGAATTCCACATTCTTACCATGTCTTGCAGATACTGTGGCCTCTGCCAACAAATTCTAATAAATTTTTACTTCTCTTCTTTCAATAACATCCTAGAGAATATGATTCAGACTCAAATTAATCACTGATCATGTTAATGGCTCCTAGGAGTTTACTTCCGATACCTCTTATTATATTAAATCAAACTTGATAGTGTGCTAGATCATTGCTCAGCTGGGTTTTCATAAAAGCGCTGGTATTTAATGTGATTTATACCTGGTTTTCTGTTAATGTCTTTGCTTATTGTCTGCTTTATTTTTTAAAACAGACATTCCCAGCAAATGACACTCCTTTAAAATATATCATACTACTAAAATATTTTATAGACAGCATTTTACAGTAAAATGTGTGACTTATTTTCCATTATAGTCACATAATAGTGAACAGAAACTATTTATTTAACTTATAATCAAAACATTAATATTTTACTTGTAGTTTGGTGAAAGTGTATGTACACATATGTGTTTAGCTTACTTAAAAGATAAATTATATCCCGATATTATAAGGATATTTAAAGTATTGTGTATGTTTTTAAAGCTTTGCAGCAAAGGGGCAGTTCTGGGAAAACCATTTGAAGCATCTGCTGAAGATATAGCAAGCGTGGCAAGTTTTATTGAGACGAAGCTTGTTATATGCTACCTACGGATGAGGAAACCTGACCTTGCTTTGAATCATGCACATAGGTAAAGTGAAATATTAATAACCACAAGTAAATACTATCTGTGCAAGCAAAGGTTATTCTGTGAACTTTTATTATCAGTTCCCATTCCAATTAAATTTAAAGACAGAACAGAAAAAAACATTTCTAATTACTTGAGTTATGTTAAGCTAGACAATCACAGATACTACAAAGGTCATCTCCAAATCTACTGAAAGAAATAGACATAAATGACTTACTTCATAATGCAGGGCAGAATACAAAGACAAATAACTGTGGTAGCAAATTTCTACAGGAAGAAAGGAGGGAGGCAATAAAATAACTAAGGGAAGTGATACTGAAAGATGAGAGGATTTCCAAAATTGCACAAAATATGGAAAATGGTGGAATGAGAGAAACTTGGAAGTTTGTCACTTATTTTTTGGTGATAACATACCATAGCTACTCAAAGGACACTATTCGGGGCATGAGGGCTGAGCAAAGGTATGAAACATTTTTTACTTAAGTCCTTAAAAGTTTGTTTTCTTATATATTTTTATTACTCTTCAGAACTCTGTGTTGTTATATTATCTTGTGACTTCTTAGAATCCCCACGCCTATTTTTTTCTATGAAATTATTCCTCTCTATGGCCTGTTTCTTAAAAGCTTTGCTCTTCTCCTGGGTAATAATCGGTTTAATCTACATCAAAGATAAAGTGATTCTGTTATGCCTTTCAAATAACTCTTTCCTTAGAATTATGATGTCTCTGTCCCTCCCTGCCTGACTTAGAGCAATTTACCTAGAACATTTGTCATGTCCATTCTCTGATCTCACAGCCTACATTCTTTTGGATACAAATAGCAAAACTAATATCAACATGAAAGAAAAAAGCCTGCCCTGTTAATAACCACTAGGAAACATAACTATCAATTATATTATGACTTATTGTATAAGAGGAGATCTGCCAGCCTGGTAAAAGTCACAACTCCACATCCGCAAAGATGATAAAGTTCAACCCAAGATTCTTCACAGCCCTGAGGAGACCTCAAGCTTTGTAGGCTTAAGATTGACATCAAGAACCTGCAGACAACAAAATCACTTTGAAATTCACAAGATAACCTGCTTGAAAGATATTTTTCTGAGTAAATAAACTACAGAACCTAAGGCACATTCTCTTTGACACTGAAAGAAAATTCAATTCCCTATAGTTTCCAAATCCAGTATCAAGACATATGGCCTATCCAAGAATTATACTCCATTTCCACTTAAAATAAGTAATATTGGAAATACAGCATGTATCTTAGTATGTCAAAGTATTGGGACTTCTGGGCTACTTGGATGACTTGTGAGCATTTTGGGGGACATATTTGGAATTAGGACTAGCCCAGAAAAATCTGTAGACATATGTAAGCAATATGACTTGAAGTGCACTGACAGTAATTATATACCAACTTCTCCATGGCTTTCACTACTCATGAACAGGACCACTAACATGGTCTACACTCTAGGAAAAATATCTCCTGGATATCAGAATGGTTTGATGAATTTTCAAAATACTTACCATAATAAAGGGTTTCCAGTTGCTATGGTCAGCTCAAAATTATGTTCAGTGTTATAAAAATAAGAAATGACCATGGATCAAACATTCCACTAAAATCTAAATTGACCACTGTCACCTCAATAAAATTTAATTTAAAAAAAGAAACAATTAAAAGCTACTATTCCTGAGGATTCAAAGATTATCTTCAATAAGTTTATTATTTAGACTTAAAAATTTTTATTTTAAAACTAAGAGTGCTCTTTCGAGACCTTGAAAATCATCTTGCCTATTTGCTAGAATTAACTCTTGTAAATTTTTTTTTTCTTTAAAATAATTTCTGCTTCTGTTTCTAACTTGAACATTAAGTAAGAAGTATAAATCAATAGAGGTTAAGCAGTCAATTCATACAATTAATAATGCACCAAATGAAATAAATCAATTTGCCGGGCTTGTCATATTGCGGAACTGCGGAAATGAGTGCATATAATTCTAATATTAAAATGTTTTCAAAGAGCTCAGACTTAAAAGCAGATATTGAAATACAATCAATATATTTCTAAATTAATTAGTCAAGATACTCTGTCTATAAATAGCTTACAGCCATTAGTTATACTCTGAATGCAAAATTTTTTGTATTATTATCATATTGTGATGATTGATTCTAATCATGGATCAAAATATTCCTTTTTGCATTTATTTGCATTTGCTGAAGCATCCTTTCTTTAATTTTATGTAAATGTGAAGTCTACAGCATATCTTTCAGAGATTTGTTAACACAAAATTAGCTTAAAACTATCAGGTAGTTTTGTTTCTGATAAAAATAAATGCATGTTGTTTTGTCATGTAGAAGACTATGAGAACCATAACTTTACAGATTTAAGTTCAACAAAGATAAATTTTAAAAATAATTAGTTTAGTATTGACATTTAAAATATGATAATAAATGATACAAAGTCTCTGGAAATAATCATTAGCAAAAATAGCTTTTTTCTTTTTGTTAATTTTATATTCAAAGTGGCAAACCTGGGCATCTTTTTTTTTTTTTCACTTTAATCAAAAGTGACACTTAGAGGGGGAAAAAGTGGCATCTAGATTCACCAGTCAAATATATCAGCTCTGTACTGACTTCATTAACTAGTGTCATTATTTATTAGTAGATATGTTGAACATACCAGGCTGACTTCTAATTACTGCTAGTCTTATCAAGAGTAAAAATTCTGCTGTAACTCTTTTCCATCATATAATTATATCTTGATGTATATAATTGTAAAGATTCTAATCATGTATGTCACTTTTTTTGCATATTTCTCACCTTTAGATTTTTGTTTGTTTTTTGTTGCAGAATTTTGATGCCACAATGTGGCAAGCAAGATGAAATACAAATACCAGTTATGTGAAAAAGATTCTACTTTCAAAATATTTTTACAATGGCAGCATCTTCATTCATTCATTCATTCATTCATTCACTCATTCATTCAACAAATAGTTATTGACTTCCTACCAAGCACCTTGCTAGGCAGGGAGGAGGCAGTTTTAAACAGGAAATATATGATATTTATACATAGCAGAAAAATATCAAAGTTAAAAAAAATAAATATTAATGCATCAATGAGAAAAGAGTGTGATAAATACTATGAAGGAAATAAGAACAATTTCATTTTAGAGGCAGCATAGTATATGGAATCAGGGCACAGAGTCTGGAATCTGGTTGCTGAGGTTCAAATTCTGACTCCCCTACTCCATATTAGTCTGAATTTAATTATTTACAAAATTGGGTTATAATAATAGTATCTACTTCACAAATACTATCTCACAGGGTTTCAAAAAATTAAATCCAAAATCGTGTATTTCTCATTCCAGCCCTAAATGAGTTACTGATATTGAACCTGCCTTCCTGCTATAAAAAAATGGACAAAATACATGAGCACAGCTCATCGGACAATGGGCACAGCTGTCCTCTGGTCCTTGGGGGAAGGCAAGTACACATTGTGCATTGTGAGCCCCACAGTCTTCTCAGTGTTTGACTTGGGTTATTTTTATGCTTTAATTCAGGGAGATGGAGATCAAGTTAAAGTACTGTCTTGCTGAGTTGAGGATATAGAACTTAGTATACTACACAGCCAAAAAAGTTGTAATTTATAGGGCAATTGGCCAAGGAAGTTGCTATATAAGGAAGTTATGGGTAGAAGTCTACATGAAGATTTACTGCACGTTCTTAACCAATAGTAGTAGTGAGACTCATGTAGCAGAGATTCCCTACTAAAGGTCTAAGAGCCAAATGGACATATTAGAGTAGCTGCAGTGCTAGATATTGGGGTACCCACTGAGCACCTCAGGCATTCAGTTGAGACCCGAGAAAGGCCATGCTTTAAGAGTAATGATTGTGTCCTCAGAAAGGACTACCCCTTAGGATCAAGCTCAAAGCCCAAACAGACCCACCCGAACATAGTCATAATAAGTGAAGAGATGATGGGACTCTAACAGAAAAATTAAAACTGTAGGAAATAATCAAATAGAGATTTCTGTATAGATTAATAAAATATCTGAAATAAAAAAATGTACTGATTGACCTTAACATCAGTTTGGAGTCTTAGCTGGGTGGCTCAGTTGGTTAATGTATTGTCCTGGTATGCCAAGGATGTGAGTTCAATCCTTAGTCAGGGCACATACAAGAATCAATCAATGAATACATAAATGAGCAGAACAACAAATCTATATTTCGCTCTCAAATCAATTTTAAACAATCAGATTGGCAATTGCTAAAGACAAATTTAGTGAACCTTAAGACAAATTAATAGAAACTACCCAATATGAAGAACAAATAGTAAAAAGAGATTTTAAAAAATTAACCAATGCTTCAGTGACCTGGTCTCAAGGACTGTAACAAACAATCTAGTCTATATGTGATTTAAGTCTCAAATAAATGATTGAATAGCAAAAAAAAAAAAAAAAAAAGGAAAGGAAAGGATTATAAAAGTAGCTACTAAAAATTTTCCAAATTTTGTTTTTAAAAAAAGGAAGACATTTAACTCCAACTAGGATAAATACAAAGAAAACCACAACTAAGAACATTGTAATGAAACTCTTTGAAAACCCAAGATGGAGAGAAAATATTGAAGGCAGTAAAAGATAAACAACACATTACATACAAAGGAACAATGATACAAATAACAGGTGACTTTTATTTTTTAATTTCTTTATTGATTAAGTTAACAGGTAACTTTTTTTGACATTATATATATCTTTAATCCCCATTATTTTTTATGGTAATTGGAAGCCCAAATGAACAAAAACAAACAACCACATTTATATCCTGTGTCTGAGTGTCCATACAAAACAGGGCTGGCATGTCACAGGTTCCCAGACAGTGTCACATACCTTCCCTTCATCTCTATTCCAATGACAACACATGTGGAAGGCGGAGCTTCCAGTCCTGGCCACATCAGGAAAACACACAGAGCAACACTGAGATGACAAGCCCAGAGGCCAGCCCTGGGTCCTGAGCCTGGATGCCAACCTGGTCCTCCAAGGGCTCCCAAAGTCAGCAAATCCCCAGGGCAGTGTGACAGGCACACAAACAGATCAAGGGACCTTCTACTACTTCTTCTTCTTCTTCTTCTTCTTCTTCTTCTTCTTCTTCTTCTTCTTTTCTTCTTCTTCTTCTTCAACAGGTAACTTTTAATTGGAAATAATGGAGACCAAAATGCAATAGAACGACTTTAAAGTGATGAAAGAAAAATAAATGAATTTTATTTTTAGCCAGAATTCTATATTCAGCAAAAATATTCCTCAAAATAAGAGTAAAATAAATATATCTTTATATAAATAAAAGTTTTAATGTTAACCTTAAGCAGATCTACACTTGGAGAAAAGCTAAAGAAGATATATTTTTTTAAAAATATTTTATTGATTTTTTTACAGAGAGTAAGGGAGAGGGACAGAGAGTTAGAAACATCGATGAGAGAGAAACATTGATCAGCTGCCTCATGCACACCCCCTACTGGGAATGTGCCCACAACCAAGGTACATGCCCTTGACCGGAATCAAACCTTGGACCATTCAGTCCGCAGGCTGACGCTCTATCCACTGAGCCAAACCGGTTAGGGCTAAAGAAGTATTTTAAGCTGAAGTAAATTACAATAGATTGAAATTTGGATCCACAAAAAGGAATGAGTAGCACTAGAAATGATAAGTAAATATAAAACACAATTTTTCATTTCAAAGTATATTTAAAGAAGAATGACATTTTATCATATTACCTAAAGTAAAAACAATAAATAACATGATTACATTATTTCAGTGGGAAATGCTGGACCTCAGTACCACAAAGGCCCAAGGGAGGGAGCACAAATGAAAATTTTAAAACGAAGTTTTTTAAAGGAAGTAGTACAATATTAACTCTAAGTAGCCTGGGTTCAACCAAGGATACATGTTATAATCCTTTGAATAGCTAAAAATTATAAAAAGTAGAGCTAGAAAGCCAATAATTGGCTAAAGACTATCTACTAAAGAATATTTAACTAGCAAAAGAAGCAGGAAAGGAACAATCAAGTGGGACAGTGGAAGTAACAAGGTAGTGGAGTTGAACCAAACACATTCATGATTGCATTAATCATACATTAACTAAACATTGCATTTAAAAGGCAGTGATTGCCAATCTAGAGTACATCAAAAGATTCAACTATATGCTGTCTACAGAAAGACATAGGTTTAAAGGGAAGAAAAATTATATACCATACATAAACCTGTGTTTATGCCAGTTTTGCCTGTTAAATATCAAAGTGGACCTCAGGAAAGGGGGTACTATCAGAAATTAAAATAAGGCTCATTAAGTAAGATATTTAGAAAATCCTTTCAAATACTTGAAAATTAAATGATAAACATCAAAATAATTATGAGTCAAATGTAAAAAACTAAAATAACCGAACACATGGGTTTGAATATTTCCTTCATCACTTACTAGCCTTGAATTTCACAAGTAACTTTCCTTTGCTTCAATTTTCTTACCTTTAAATCTAAGTAAATTGCTTCAAGTCATTCCTGTATCTCAAAATATATCGGATTTGTATTTTGTTTCAGTCCCAACAACAACAAATATAGATTATTTTTAATGGTAATAATACCAATAAATCATACATATGCATAGAGGAGATTATTCTTATTTTTAAAATGTGTTTTTATTGATTTTTAGAGAGAGAGGAAGGGAAAGGGAGAGAGGAAGAGAAACATCCATGTGAGAGAGAAACATCGATTGGCAGCCTTCCACATGCACCCTGACAGGGGAGTAAGCCTGCAACTTGGGCATGTGTGCTGAACAGGAATCCAACTGGTGACCTTTGGTGGTGCATGGATGATGACATACTGGCCAGGGCAGAGGAAAATTATTTTTTAAATATTCTTTTTGAACCACAACAGATACTCAATTAAGTAGACAATTTGAAAACTTCTGTGAAAATAGAACTTTTGGGACCTTATTTTCCACAACTTTGAGGACAATTAAAATGCTTAGAGGTTATATGAGCTTCAAGCATTACAGATATTCGTGAGATTTATTTGTTTTCGGGGGGTATTTTTTAAATTGATTTCAAAGAGAAAGAGGAAAGGAGAGAGATCCTAAAACTGGATTGGAATCCTTCAGTTGCCTGTCCAAGTAGCAAAAGATGTGATAAAAGGATCATACTCTATATTAAATATATTTACAAACTTTCATGATTATATTTTAATATTTTCATTATACGGAGCTTGCAATAGATTAACTAAAACAATTCCACCTTCAGCATTTTTATAGTCTCCATTATGCTCTGCCATTCATTCCACAGCTTTTTAGGCCAACATGTCATCTTCTACATTTATATTCAGATTGACTGCATTTTAGTTGACAATCATCTTGCTTGATGTTTTATGTCTCATCCTAGCTTCCACTCTTTCCCTTCTAACAATTTAGTTTAGTCTTATCTCTGAGGTCAGTATTCATTTGACTTTTATCTTTCCTTCCCATTAACTCG
Organism: Murina feae; assembly: GCA_004026665.1. Lineage (NCBI taxonomy): Eukaryota > Metazoa > Chordata > Mammalia > Chiroptera > Vespertilionidae > Murina > Murina feae. The sequence goes on along the minus strand of PVJC01004093.1, from coordinate 9,826 downwards.
CAACATAAAGATGGTTTATAAATAAGAAAGTGATAGACCCAGTGTGCAGGATCCCCAGTAACCCACCAGGAAGGAGCCTTCATTCGAGCTAGCTTGAGCTCTGCCTCCCACACTCACCGACACAGCGGCAGGACAGAGGGAGAGAGAGAGAGAGCCAGGAGAGAACAAAGAGTTTATAGGGGGGTCTGGGTTGTTGGCAGGGGGAGCACTCGTGGCCCCTGGCAATTGGTCATGGGTCCGAGTCAGGGGTCTGGTTACACAGGAGGGCTCAGGTCGGTTGCCTAATTTGGATTGAGTCCACTTCTCTGCATTTTCATTGGCAGGTATGGGCAACTGTTACATTCTTGGTTTGTGGGGAGGGGAAGCAGAGAATGTTGCAGGTTGGCAGTTGCAGAACAAAGGAGACATTATAAAAAGAATATATCATCAGAACATAGTAATATAAAAGTAACAAAAAGAACTACTTTAGGGAGTTAATTTAGCTCAGTTCTATCAGGAAGCAGTATATGAATGAAATGGAGTGGTATTCTTATGCAACAATGTACCTGTCTGTCTTTAGAAGGTAAATCTACCAGTTTTTGTTGGTTTGCTTCCCTGCTTTTGATTTCCCTGTGTTTCTTAAAAAACAGTGCAGTGGGTGCTAACATGTTAAGTACTGCCTTCAGAAAATGTCCATTTTGATCCAATCCTCAAGATGGCAAGTTGGCTGCACAGACACTACTCATGGGTGGGTCTATTCCTATGTTACTGTAAGCTGATTCTATTAAACAAGTGATTTAGCCTTTCTGCAGCCTCATCTTCTGTCAAATTCTCACTGGGGTACTAAAAGCAGTCATGTACTTGAAATGTTCTAAAAATATGTCAGTTGCATGGCCTGGGGTAAGTACAAAATGAGAACAGAAGAGTTATGTTTGTATCTACTTCCTGCAAGGGCAGCTGATTCTCAAGAAGTTCTAAATTTCCCAGAGTTAATTCTGCAAAGACAAATAAAGAAAGGGAGCTGTAATTTCCTTGTAATGTGGTTATACAAGGTTCAGCAAGTGAAGGTCTGGGTTTAAATCCCTGCAACAACACTACCTAGCCTTGCCTTTCACAAGTCACTTTGCCTCAGCTCTGCATTTCTGAATAAGGAGAAATGACATTATCTTCCTTACCACTTGCAATGAGGGTCGAATGATGGCATAGATGGGGAAATGTTTTGCAAATGGGAAATATTTGTGCAAATCTTAACTGTAAGGTCAATAGTGTGTGTGCTTTCAAAACCTCAGGTGACCCACCTGGACTTCTACAAGACTATTGGCAACATAGTACTGGCCTCCACTTACATTTTGCAAACCCTAGGGTTATACTGTTACTGCTGTATTTATCTAAACTCTCCTTCATTTCCTCTTCTGGTATTATGGCAAGAATTCTTCATGTTTATCCTCTTTCTGGCCTGTGACTTTTCCTTATTTTTCACAGAAGTCTGAAGAGCAGCCATATGTTAGGTTGTAACACCTTTAGTTTAAAAATAAAAGCCTCCTTGGTGTCACCTACCTATAACTTTGCTCACAGGTTAGTGTGACATGCATTTCTTATGAATCTTCCTCATTGGAGAAAATGCAGACCATGTGCCCTTTCCAGTTACCTGGGGCAAAATAATTTTGTAATTGGATATAAGTGTAATTGGATATAATATTACCAAGCATTAAGCTTTTGTTAGCAAATACGACTTTGCCACAGAAAACAGTTGATTTCACTGTAAGAGATTAGCAGGTAAAAGAAGTCTAATATATAACTTTTCTATATGTTAAGCTCAATCTTTTTTGCTTTATTAGACTTCTGGTTTCTGTAAGCTTCTTTTGTAGAACCTGTTCAACACAGATAGGCTCTGATAAAGTCTGTTTTGCTTTTTGTGGAAAGAAAATAATGTGAGAATCATGGATATAGCCTAAAAAAGGGAGAGATATTTTGGTTTTAGGAGAGAGATCAAAGGATGGGGTGTTGTAATGCAAATTATTAAACAAGCATGTCCCATGTGCCTCTTCATCTTCGTCTGTACAGTTAGAGCCTTCATACCAGTTTTACTATTTACTTGTCCTCAAACTTGTCTTATGACCCCATTTATTGAGAATGTTAGAGCTTTCTCTTTGTGTTATATCTGTAAATATTTATCACATTAGAAATTAAAATGTAGAAATTTAAAAACTTATTCATTTAAAAATAATAAGCCCATTACATGTTAACATAAAATATGTATTTTATGAAAAATAATTCTATTTTCAAAAAAACATACATAGAAGAGTAGCATTGTTGTACATGTTTGCAAATCTGTTAATCTGTGGCATTATAAAAGAAAACTGGGTTCTCATATCTAATTCTGCACTCAATCTGTTGCAAAATGGTTGAACAATGTGAAGAAAATCCAGTCTGACACAGATGTGTCATTGGAAAAAGAAAGATGATGTTAACTAACTTTTTAGATAATCCTGAATATTCTTCTTTGATAATAACACCAAGATTTATCAAGTGGTAATTTCTTAAAGATTAATTGCCATCTGAAGTCTGAAACTATATCAACCATTTTGTACTCTGTTACACTAAAAGCCATTTGGTCCCCTTACACTTTGAATGGATTGTTTACCCAAGCATGAGTTAGTGGCATCATATGTTTATTATTTGGAAAATAATGCATCATTTGCATATTTCTATTATGCAGAATTCATTTTTGCAATAGTAAATTTACAAAATTGCATGTTAATTTAACCAGTCTCATCAGCAAAGTCTTCAAGCATTGGGTGGCTGTCAAACTCACAGTGAGAGATACAAGTTTTTCAAAATTCTAATTTTACTTGAAAGTTCAAACTTTTACCGCTAGCAATAAATACTGTCAGTTGTGTTCCTTTAAGTGACAGGCACACTTATTTTATTTTCGAGAAATGTCTGCCAAATTCCAAGTCTGATCATCAGAGTCTGTTAGTTGTTCTTCCCAGTAAAATATGATGATATTCCCTGGAAACAGTGAGTAAGTCAGCTTACAAATGCAAACACCGGCACAAGTGCTTTCTTTGAGACTGCTGTCACACTTTGTTATGCCGGGGAGAAGTGCTTTATGCATATGTCCCTTCTCGGCATGCCAGATAGTAAAAAGACATGTACTCAAGGGTCGAGATTTACATTTTTTTGGAGGGGTGGCAGGACAAGGAGGGAGTCTATTCAACTGGTGAAGAATATGCTGCTAGATTACCAGAGCAGTTCACTGTAACTGATTGGATTCCTGAGAAAGAACCTGCAGTTTGACCCACCATGGCTTTGTCAGCATCAGTGCCAATGTCAACACAGTGAAGAGGGAAAATAATATCTTCATATTATCTCTATATATAAAGAGGTACTATGCTAATTAGTCCAGATGCTGTAACAGTCACAACCGGTCAGGAGGAGGCTGCACACACAGGTGAGGCCCAGAGCGGACACTGACAGGGGGCCTAGGGCTGCTTCAGCAACAGTGCACCAGCAGTCCCTTCCCTGCACATGAGCTGCAGAGGAAACATCTTTTCTGACAATCATTGGCTAAGCTTCCAGTACGCTACTGGCAGTGTTCTTGATAACTTGGTAATAAGAATCCAAGAAAGTGATCTAGGGTTTTTCCACCTCACTCCTGGAGGAAAAAAAACAAGGTCTGCTGCTGGAGGGGCTAAGAAATGTCATATCCCACCCTAGCCAGTATGGCTCAGTGGATAGAGCCTCGGCCTGCGGACCATGGGGTCCAGTTTCAATTCTGATCAAGGGCATGTACCTAGGTTGCAGGCTTCTCCCTGGTCAGGGCCCAGGTCAGGGCTCATGCAGGAGCTAACCAATCGAATCAGTCAGCTGCCTCCTGCACACCCCCAACTAGGGATGTGCCCACAACCAAGGTACATGCCCTTGACCAGAATCGAACCTGGGACCCTTGAGTCTGCAGGCTGACGCTCTATCCACTGAGCCAAAACGGTCAGGGTGACACACAGCAGTTTTTAATATGCTTTACCATCCATCCTCTGTCACCAGGTCTTTTGGGGGCCACTTTTCCAGTTTGGGTTTTCTACTGCTCTTCCCTAATTGTGACCACTTCAAAGTGCAGCTCAAAATTCACTTCCTCCTGATTTCGTTCCAAATTTTATATGTTTCCATCATTGCAGACCCTTTCCCAAACCTTTTGTTCTTCTCATCTCCTTTGTATGCATTTCATAGTGTAACTGTTTCCATGTTTCAGTGCATTTATTGTTGGATACGTATGAACTTGTATCGTTTTTCACAACTGGGTTAATACTTTCGTTTGGGAAATAGTTGCTTATTGTCTAACATAGATTTTTAAACAAAATAAGTATGATATGTGCTATTGTCATTATATTCACGGAAATGGCAGGGCATTTAAAGATATTCAGAAAATGTATTCTTTATAAAGACACTTTATTTGGTACAAGTCACAACAAGTTGCAACTCAATACTTTGAGCCAAAGAATATAGAATGTCAAAATGGGAGATTGAGTTACCTCTGTCAATAAAGAAAGGATTAATAAACACATTCAAAAATTCTCTGTGTTTCAAAGAGAAACCATTAACATTCTCATTTATACAATTTGTAATTAATAGACATTCCTAATTAGAGTCACTTTGAGTAATGATAATTTGGTTTATAACTAAACATTGAATCCAATACTGAGAGCTTTCTCCACAATTAAAGTCCTTATCCAATTCAAATTTTGATTTTAAACTTCCAAACTATTGTTCATAATCTAGGGGTTTAGCCAGGTGGACATTGTATACATAAATATAGTGCCCATTGTGGCATAACCCTGCCAATTATGTTTATTCCACAAAGGGAAATCACAGACAATTCTCTGAAATCCAACTGTTTCACAAATCTTAAGAGTTACATTAATATAATATTTTTCTCTGGTTAGGGGCTATAGCGGGCCTCATAGTAGATAAAATATTATTATCTAGATGCCATTTATTATTCTCCAAAACAAAAAAAGAAATGATAATAATATTAATATGACCAGTTTTAGTACTTGACAATATACAAATTGTTTTGATTTGATTTTGCTATAAAAAAAATTCCTCTAATTCTAAAAGAAATAAGCATCCTAGTTCATTGTCCTATAAAACTACCTAGTAGTATTCATTACAATTTATTTCATTCACTTTAAAGGTTCTTACCTAATTGCCCAATGAAGGTAGCATAAATAATAATAGAATGCAAGAAGACATTTATTTCCACACAATAGGGCTACTCAAAATATTTATTTAAGTTTGTATTTACCATTCTGGCTCTTTTCTTTAAAAACTGTACAGTGTCTGGAACATGTTTATACTCAATAATTATAGCTGAGTAAATCATCATTAGGTTAGAACAGAGGGGAATTTATTAATTGTGTCTTTTCAGAGTAATCATTCTAAAATGCATCCCACCCAAGTAACAGAGAATGAAAGAAATGTGGTATTTGTCAAGCTGTTCTTGAACCACCATTGCTGATCCAACCTTCTCCCCCTCAGTGTTACACAGACAGATGAACAGGGCTTTACATCTACATCTTTGGTTTCTGAATCTTGATAGCTTTTCTACAAGAGTTGATAGCTGGTATTTGGTTCATGGATCCTGAAGAAAAGATAACAGAGACAACACTATTGTTTTTTTAAGAGAAAAATGTCAAGAACGAAAAATGAAAATGTCAAAAGATAGGTTGATATACTATATTTCTTAAAGACTGTTCTGCTGGGAGAACTGACCAAGTGATTTACTAATAGCTTTTACTGGACAGCCTTTGGATTACAATGTAGATGAAAAATAAATGGGGATTCATTTCATTTTCACTCTATCCAGACATTTGACAGATGGATAAAAAAAAAAGGGAAAACACAATTAGAGTCTACAAACATGTGGGGTTTTCAAAGTATGAAAAACAATTTTGTATTTTGAATTTTTCTCAAAGACCTTCCTTGTTGATCTCTATCTCTGTATCCTTTAATTACATAGACTTCCTTCCATTCCTGATCACATCTGCATACAGTTTGGGATTGTAAGATTGTGTAAACCTGACATCCAACTGGGATATAGGTTCAAAAATCAGTGGAGAGAGGCCCTTGATAGTTTCACGTCACAATAGGCATAGATCTCAACGGAGAATCTTAAGTAAGATTAGGGTCCTTGGTGGCTCCTCTGGGAGAGTGGGTTCAGTCACTCAATGAGATGGTTTTATTCTCAAAGCATTCATTTAGTGCCCATTATGTGTTAAGTATTTGCTAGGTGCTACACATATAAAGATAATTTTGTTGAGCAATACTTCCTATTACGGAGAGGTCTCCAATGGATACAGAGTAATTAAGCTAGTAAAAAAAGTAAAAGAAATGTAGAGAAAATGAAATGTTCCCAATTGCTTACAAAGGCATCTACTTCATGCTTCTAAACATCCAGTAGCATATTATACATAATTTTGGTGATTATTTTATGTATAGTAACTGATGATATTCATGTTTTTGGAGGTACTGAAGATTACGTGGCTTCCTTCTCAAGTTTCCTCTTTTTTGGTATTGATGACCCCTTAAGTTTGTTATTTGAATTTTAACCTTCATTTTATTTTTCTAAACAAAGAAATCACATACTCAAAATCTAAATAAAATATACTTAAGCATAGATCCTAATCATTCTTTAATGTGTATTTATTCTAACTCTGTAAAGAGGACAGACAATATAACATTTGCCCTCTACATATTTTTCCGAATTGCGACAATATAGCAATTTTTAAAGTATTTATCTGATTGATTCTTGGTCATGCCAAGAAATAAGCTGTTTGTTGTTCATTTAAGTAATTCATATTTTTCACATTTAACGTTTTACACATAAAATTAGTTGTAGTTGAAAGAGGCAAAACCCCAGGGATGATATTGGAATTATTCCCCTATTTAGCTTCTTCTCTAAACTTGTTTCCTTCTGGTTCATGCACATGCTGGGATCTCAAGAAAGTTGTGAGAATTCTTTCTTCTTGCTGTTTCCCTAAAGAGCTAGGTTTTACTTTTATGCTTTTGCAAAAACATCCTCTGCTACTGTTTTGGCAGAGCTATATGCTTTATTCGACTACAATCTACTGTAACTTTCTCATTTCAAAAACCAATGCTCTTAATTCTAATTTTATGCTCTGATACTTTATAAAATAGTTCAATTTTTTCCATGTAAATGAAATCGGGCCATTCTATTGTTCTGTCTTGCTTGTCAATGTAAGATATTTAAAGTGAGCAATGGTCTTCTCAGTTATTTTCAGTAAGTTGAAGACTGTTATACTTGATTTTAGCTTTTAATTCTAATCATCAATCTTTTGCGGTGAACCAAGTGACCAAATAAGACAGAAACAGTAAGATTTCATGGAATCCTTGTGTAGTGACGGCAATATTGCATAAGTTCCCTGTACATTCCCATTTCTTCCACCTACCCAGAATTTTGGTTACTAGATTGAGATTTAATATTATGCCAACAACCCATGTTGAAAGAAGCTCTAAAAGGCAACCGTATGAAACACTTTCTGATTTCTCTGCAAATCTGTTACTGAGGACAGAATGCTTCATTCTAGGTGATCTTTCTGATTATACTACAAGAAATACTTGAATTGAGCAACTGGCTTATTTGAAACAAATTATATGTCCTCTTTACATGGCCACCAGCAAACCTAGAAGAAAATATATAGTCCATCTCAACTGAACTCTTAGGATCTGATGACATATTTTGTGTGCTAACCTCATCCAGGCTTTATCTTAATTTTCCTACTTTTAATCTTGCTTTCCTCATTCAGTTAATTTTTTTATTTTTAATTATGGTGAAACACACATAACTTAGAATTTACCATATTACTCGGCCTTTAAATATGCAATTTAGTAGTGTTAAGTACGTTCACACTGTTGTACAACAAATCTCCCGAACTCTTTTCATCTTGCAGAACTAAAACTCCATACTTAACAACTTCCCATTCCCCTCTCATCCTAGCCCCTGGAAATCAGCATTCTACCTGATGTCTCTATTATCTACTCTAGGTAGCTCATATAAATGAAATGACACAGTATTTATCTTTTGGTGATTATTTATCTAGCATACTGTCCTGAAGATTCATCCATGTTGTAGTATATATAAGAATTTCTTTTTAAGGGCTAATAATATTCCATTATGTGTGTGTGTGTGTGTGTGTGTGTGTGTGTGTGTGTGTGTGTATCACATTGTGTTTATCCAGTCAGCTGTTGATAGACACTAGTGATCTTCCACCTTTGGGCTAGCCTATCTAATAAAAGAGTAATATGCAAATTAACTATCACACTCTCACTCTATCACTCCATCAGAAAGATGGCCATGGAGCTGGAGGGAGCAGGAGGCTTGCATTGCCCGCTGTGATGAGGAAGCCAAGCTTCCCACCTGCTCTGGCTGGCCCTGAGCTCTACTCAAGGCTGCAAAGTTTCAATTATAGAAGATAGATAAATCCCAGATACCTGCCTCCAGCCAGTGGCAGGTGGTGTGGCCTTGCTTAAGGAGGAGCTGGGAGCCTCAGTTGCCAGGGGAAACTGGACCTGGGCTTTGCTTAAGACTACAAAGTTTCTCTTACAGAAGTTAAATAAATCCCAGATACCTGCTTCTAGCCCGCAAGCATGGCCAGCCTGAAAACATCCCTCAATCCCTCACCCAGGCTGGCCAGGAATGCCAGTGGGACCCCCCCACCCTGATACGGGACACCCTTCAGGGCAAACCAGCCAGCCCGCACCGATGTACCAGGCCTCTATCCTATATAATAAAAGGATAATATGCAAATTGACCCTAACAGCAGAACCACTGGGAATGAATGGTCACTATGACACACACTGACCACCAGGGAGCAAACACTCAATGCAGGAGCTGACCCCTGGTGGTCATTGTGTTCCCACAGCAGGAGCTCTGCTCAGCCACAAGACAGGCTGATGGCTGCCAGCACAGAGGTTGTGGCAGGAGCCTCTCCCGCCTCCTCAGCAGTGCTAAGGATGTCTGACTTCAACTTAAGCCTGCCCTCTGCTGGCAAATGGACATCCCCCAGGGGCTTCCAGGCTGCCAGAGGGATGTCTGACTGCCAGCTTAGGCCTGATCCCCCTGGGGAGTGGGCCTAAGCCAGTAGGTGGATATCCCCTGAGGGGTCCCAGACTGCAAGAGGGCACAGGTCAGGCTGAAGGACCACTCCCCCCCCCCCACAATGCACAAATTTTTGTGCACTGGGCCTCTAGTCCTATATAATAAAAGCCCAGCAACCATAATGGTGTAACGACCAGAACGACTGCTTGACCAGTTGCTATGAGGTGCATTGACCACCTCTCAGTCCCTCCCTGCCGGCCTGCAAGCTCCGATTGCAAGATGGCAAACAAGGAACCAGGAGGAACCAAGATGAAGGGTAGCTGGGTGGAACTGGAGACTGGCAAGCGAACAGAAGATGGCTCGATTACAGGCTAGGCCTAGGGACCCTACCTGCACACGATTTTGTGCACTGGGTCTCTAGTTATAAATAATATTGCTATGAATATAAGGGTACATCTTTAAGAACCCAGCTTTCAATAATTTGGGTACATACACAGATGTGGAATTGCTGAATCATGTTGTAATTCTAATCTTAATATTTTTAGGAATTGCCATACTTTCTTCCACAGCAGCTGCACCATTTTACATTACTACACACCATGCACAAGGATTTCAGTTTCTCCACATTCTTGCCAACATTGGTTATTTTCTGGTTTGTTTGTTTTTGGTGTGTGTCTTTTAATAGTCATCTAGTGAGTGTGAGGTGATATCTCAGTGTGGTTTTGATTT
>PVJC01004092.1:0-66087 GCA_004026665.1 Murina feae | reverse complement strand
AGAAAACTACAGGAAGTTGAAAAAAGAGATAGAGGAAGACATAAACAGATGGAAGAACATACCATGTTCATGGATTGGTAGAATCAATATAATTAAAATGTCCATACTCCCCAAAGCAATCTACAAATTCAATGCACTCCCCATTAAAATACCAATGGCATATTTTACAGACCTAGAACGAACTCTCCAAAAATTCATCAGGAATAAAAAAAAGACCCCGAATAGCTGCAGCCATCCTGAGAAAGAAGAACAAAGTCGGAGGGATCTCAATACCAGATATCAAGCTGTATTATAAAGCCACTGTTCTCAAAACTGCCTGGTACTGGCACAAGAATAGACATATTGATCAATGGAACAGAATAGAGAACCCGGAAATCAATCTGAACCACTATGCTCAATTAATATTTGACAAAGGAGACAAGAACATACAATGGAATCAAGACAGTCTCTTCAATAAATGGTGTTGGGAAAATTGGACAGATACATACAAAAAAATGAAACTAGACCACCAACTTACACCATACATGAAAATAAACTCAAAATGGATAAAGGAGTTAAATGTAAGACAGGAAACCATAAAGATACTAGAAGAATCCAAAGGCAACAAAATCTCAGACATATGCCGAGGCAATTTCTTCACTGATACAGCTCCTAGGGCATTGGAAACTAAAGAGAAAATAAACAAATGGGACTACATCAAAATAAAAAGCTTCTGCACAGCAAAAGAAACCATCAACAAAAAAAGGAAGTCCAGTGCATGGGAGAACATATTTGCCAATGTTATCACCGATAAAGGTTTAATCTCCAACATTTATAGGGAACTCATACAACTTAATAAAAAGAATATAAATAATGCAATCAAAAATGGGTAAATAACCTAAATAGACACTTTTTTAAAAAGGACATTCAGAAAGCCAAGACACATATGAAAACATGCTCAAAGTCACTAATCATCCGAGAGATGCAAATCAAAATAACAATGAGGTACCATCTCATACCTGTCAGAATGGCTATCATCAACAAATCAACAAATTGCAAGTGCTGGAGGGGATACGGAGAAAAAGGAACACTTGTGCACTGCTGGTGAGAATGCAGACTGGTGCAGCCACTATGGAAGACAGTATGAAGTTTCTTCAAAAAAGTAAAAATGGAACTCCCATTTAACCCAGTAATCCCACTTCTAGGAATATATCCCAAGAAACCAGAAACATCAATCAGAAAAGGATATATGCATCCCTATGTTCATAGCAGCACAATTTACCATAGCTAAGATTTGGAAACAGCCTAAGTGCCCATCAACAGATGAATGGATTAGAAAACTGTGCTACATCTACACAGTGGAATACTATGCTGCCATAAAAAGAAGGAATTCTTACCATTTGCTACAGCATGGATAGAACTGGCGAGCATTATGTTAAGTGAAATAAGCCAGTCAATGAAAGAAAAATACCACATATCATCACTCATTTATGGATAATAAAGACCATTATAAACTGATAAACAACTATAGATTCAGAAGCAGAGTAGCATCAAACAGACTGTCAGGCTACAGCAGGAAGGCCGGGGAGGGTTGGGGGGATTAAGAGATCAACCAAAGGACTTGTATGCATGCATATTAGCATAACCAATGGACACAAGACACTGAGGGGTAGGGGAGGCTGGGGAAAGGTCAAGGGGGAAAAAAGGGAGACATATGTACTACTCTTTGTAACATTTTAAGCAATAAAACAAAATTAAAAATAAATAAATAAAAAGAATATTTTCTTGAAAAAAAAGAGATGATGATTGACTTTAAAGAGAAATAAAGCTAAAGGTTGTATGGTTTTTATTTTTTTCCCTTTCAGTTGCATCATTCTGAATGTTTTCATATAAACAACAACAACAACAACAAAATCACAACTAAACCCTCCCTCCCGTCCCCCCAACCTAATAATTTTGATGCATCCAGTTATATTTTTTGGAATCACACATCCTGTCAGGGTTTATCTTCAACCTGAGGGTAAACATCAGTGATAAAGAATATTCAAAACCTGCATTCAACCATATTTATGGTAGATATTTTTTCCAATATAGTAGAACTATATTAACTTATTTTCTGATTCCTCTTGATATAACCCACTGTCCCTCACTTACACTAGTTTTATTAAGATATAATTTATTGAGGTATATTTATTGAGATATAAATAAATCACATATATTTAAGATACACAAAAAGATGATTTGCTATATGTATACATTGTTAAATGCTTACCACAACTAAACTAATTAACACATGGTCACCTCACATAACTACCTCTTTTGTGTGTGTGGTAAGAACCCATAAAACCTAGCCCTTTAGCAGATTTCAAGTATACAATACAGTATTATTAATTCTATTCACCATGCTGTACATCAGACGCCTAGGACCTGCTCATGTTATTTTCTTAAAATATAGTTTTATTGATTTCAAAGAGGAAGGGAAAATGAGAGAGAGATAGAAACATCAATGATGAAAGAGAATCACTGATTGGGTGCTTCTTGCACACCTCACACTGGGGATCAAGCTTGCAACCCGGGCATGTGCCCTGGAAAGGAATTTGAACCACCACCTTCTGGGTCAATAGCTGATGCTCTTCTTATAACTGAAAGTTTGTACCCTTGATAAACACCTCCCCGTTTCTCCCATCCCACAGTCCCTGGCAACCACCATTCTACTTTCTGCTTCTGTTAAGTTTGACTTTTTTAGATTGCATTTATGTGTGAGATTATATAGTATGTGTTAGATATACCCCCTTAAACACCTCTCCCCTTTGAGGTCTGCACGTCTTTATATTTTAGTTTAAGGCCAGTCACCCAGTAAATCCTATCTCTGGGCCTGACGGAGTTCCTGGATTTTCCCACCCTACATAGTCCCTTTCAAATGACTCCCTCTACCTTTCTTTCATTTCAGCCTGGAATACCTGTCCTCTGATCACCCAGGAGGCCAACCTTGGAGGCTTGAGGACTAGTCATACCCTGCCCAAGTCCCAGCCCAGAGTGGAGTTGATCATTTCTAAGAACTGTAAACCTCTACCTTTAATTATCAGGGGTTTTTTTGTGTGTGTGTGATGTGTGTGTGTGTGTGTGTGTGTGTGTGTGTGTGTGTCCTGGGTTCAAGTGTTAGCACAAATCCCAAATGACCTCAAGGTTAAACACAACTCACAGTCTTGGTGACTTCGGTTACGCGGTACAATACAAACTGGTTGCCACTTTTGTTTCTATCATTGTATTTCTTCAGAGCTGCATCCACAGCCTTAAAGACATCCTCATCATTGCAGTCAACTTCTTGTGGTTGGTCCTCTTGGGCAAAACTTGTTAGCAACCTGGAACAAAGGAAAAGGATAGCAATTAACTTCATGATTCATCAGTCTCCCTCTGGGAGTTTCACCAAGAATTGGAAGCTAACTTGGAGGCTATTGTTAACTCTCATCAGCCTCTTAGCTCTTCTGTCTCTCTTCTGTCTGCCTTAGCACTTCAGGGTTCTGCCTGGCTTCCTGCTGACCTCCACTATTTGCCCTATTACAAAACAACAAATGGCTCTGCTGGATTATCTAAGCCGATCTCAGGCTGGTACATTACAACACTGGGTCATTGACCTGTTTGTTAGCAGTTGGGAGGCATGTGTGAGCACATTTCCAGGCAATTGCACAAGTTTTTATAGCAAATCAGAGTATAATCCAATAAAGGAGGAGGGGAAAAAAATCAACCACCTGTTATTCCCTTTCCCAAATGACTTTCCCAAAGCTATTTATGAAGGTCACTACATGTGGCAGTAGTGCAACCATGAGCAGACACCTTTCAATAAAATTTCTTTGTGCTCCTGGAGAGCTCATGCACAGGGACATAGTGAGCACAGGGAGTCTCACACAGGACAGTGGCATGACGGAAAAAAAATGGACATCCTATCTGGTCTCTGGCCAAGTCAGCCTCTCTCCATTCAGCTGGATCTATTGTACAAAAGAAAATGTTCCCTAGGGTGAAGGAGACAGGGGAGAAACTTAAGGAGAGATGCTTTGCTTGAAGACTGCTTACTCTGTCCTTCCTTCTTTTTTCTGGTTTGGTGGACTTTATAAGGGTCTTTCAACCACCTAGCCTAAGTGACCTTTCAGATAATGTTAGACTATTCAGGGAGAGGAAGCCTAGCGATAGGTTAAAGATATGGGCCAGTAGATGTTTGCCTTCAAGTCTTACTCTCTTTCCCCCAAGAAGATGTTTGATTTCTTTGTTTTGGTGATTGGGTACCTAGCTTGGCAAGCCAATCTCTCTGAGAGCCTCTGGAAAAGAGGAATTGATTGGGGCTGAATGATGGCCTTGTAGCTGAGTGGCAGGAACATGAGCTTGGCAGTAAACCCAACCTTGATTCTCATCCAGCTCTGCTACTTAACTGTTATGCGATCCTGAGCAAATCAGGGTCATATAGCCTTTCTCAGCCTCCAATTTCTCATCTGGAAAAGTGAGATATCAAAAAATCTCATGAGGTTTTCTGAGGAGTAATGAGATAATATATGTGCAGGGCCTGGTAATTAGTTCATATAAATTATATCTAATACTACAAGCCTAATATTTGTGCACTTTCGGAGTCCCTCAGCCCGGCCTGTGCCATCTCGCAGTCTGGTAACCCTTGGGGGATGTTCACCTGCTGGCTTAGGCCCGTTCCCCAGGTGATCAGGCCTCAGCTGGCAGCCTGAGGGCCCTCGAGGGATATCTACTTGCCAGCGGGGAGAAGGCCTAAGCTGCAGTCAGACATCCTTAGCACCTCTGAGAAAGCAGGAGAGGCTCCCACCACCACCACTGTAGTGGCAGCCATCAGCCTGGCTTGTGGTCCAGCAGAGCTCCCCCTGTGGGAGTGCACTGACCATCAGGGGCAGCTCCTGCACTAAGCATCTGCTCCCTGGTGGTCAGTGTGTGTCAGTCATTCCCAATGGTTCTGCTATTAGGGTCAATTTTCATATTACCCTTTTATTATATAGGATAGAGGCCTGGTGCATGGGTGGGGGCTGGCTGGTTTTCCCTAAGGGTGTCCTGGATCAGGAAGGGAGTACTGCTGGGGTACCTGGGCAGCCTGGGTGAGGGGCTGATGGCTGTTTGCAGGCTGGCCACAGCCCTTCAGGGTGGGAGTTCCTTCTGGGGTTCCTGGCCAGCCTTGTGAGGGGCTGAGGACCATTTTCAGGCTGGCCAAGCCCCCCAGCAGGGACCCTCACCCCATGAGGGTGGGGCCATCCTGGGTGAGGGGCTGATGGCTGTTTGCAGGCTGTGGCTCCCAGCGAGGCTGGCTGGAATCAGGTATCTGGGGTTTATTTATCTTCTATAACTGAAACTTTGTTGCCTTGAGTGGAGGCCACAGCTTGCCTAGGCAGGCAGCTTCCTCCATTGCTGGGGCAACGAAGCCTCCTGTTTGCTCTAGCTCTGTGGCTGCCGGCTGCCATCTTGGTTGGTTTAATTTGCAAATAGTCGCTTTAGGTGTGTGATGATGGCAGAGGGTAGATTCTAGTGTGTGTATTGCAAGTTTCAGATGTGTGATGATGGCAGAAGGTAGATTCTAGTGTGTGTATGGCAAGGCCAGGGGATAATGGGAGATGTAGGAAATGAAACTAAGGATGAAAAAGACTTGGGTAAGTTCTTAGACTTGGAAGAAAGAGGCACCCGCAAAGATGGAGAAGCTGAGGGTGGGAGAGGAAGGAGATGACTGACGTGCAGGGTCCAGGAGGAGCTGGAAAGGAGCACAGGGCTGATCAGGGTGGGTGTTTCAAGTGAAGATTCAGAAATAGGACTTGCCAGTGTATACAGGCAGCATAATAAACAGGAATGCATGTGACTTTGGAGGAGGCTGATTTGGGTTCTAATTTCAGGCCCTATTTACTGATTATAAGAAATACATTTTAGCTATCATGTAATAAAACAAATCTAGAAAAGGAACAATGAATGGTATCTTGTCTAAATCTCTAGTACAATGTAAGCTCCCTAGAGTAGGGATTGTTTCTTACTGCATTATTCAGCTGCAGCAACTGTGTTTGCATATTATAAATGCACTTAATGGACATGAATTGAGAACATTCAATCCCATGTTTTCCAGGTACTATTTTGAATAACTCAAGCAATATTTGTGAAAGTGCTTTATAAATTAGAAAACACTAGTGAAATGCTCATGTGAGTTATTGAGCTATGCATTTATTTATTTATTTATTTATTTATTTATTTATTTATTTATTGGTCTTATTGGATTTCACCTTTCTTTATCTCTATCTAAGCAGCCAACCCTGTGTTCTTGTCTCTGGAGGAATGTGATTCTGCAGAGCAGACATTTGGCTGGAGCCTTCCTGGTTGTTTACAACTGGCGACCATTCTCACGGGCTGTTGTATCTGCTCTGTTGGTCAGCACTGGTGTCATTTGGGTTATTCAATATTTTGGGTATCATCATGTGGTTTCAAGAAATGACATCAACCTATACTCTAGGGAGAAAAGGGAAATGGGCTGCCACCATCGCCCTTTTTTACAAAAGGAAAATGAGGCCCAAAGAAGTTTAATGACTTTCTTAGTATCTTATAATCAATAAATTATAGGACTGGGATAAGAACCCAAATGGCCTTCTTCAAAGTCACATGATTTTCTATTTATTATACTGCCTGAATCCATTGCCCCATTCCAGTTTTATTAAGAAACTGGAGGTCCAATGCATGAAAATTCATGCACTGGAGTGGGGGGGGGGGTCCCTCAGCCCGGCCTGCCCCCTCTCACAGTCCAGGAGCCCTCAGGGGCAGGACACGACCCGGCGGTCAGGGGACAGTGATGCCCCCATCACACCTCTGCTGCTGCCACTGCCGGCAATGCAAGCCTCGGCAAGCTCTGGTTACCTGAGCCTCGGGCAGCCCTGGGCAGCTGGGTAGCCACCATCTGAGGCTTGTCTGTGCCTCAGGCTGACCCTGGGTGGCTGGGAGGCTGAGGGGATTGGGGGACTCCAGAGGCAGGCATACAAAGCGGGCCCAGCCTTGCCGCGAACCTGCCACCCCAGCGGGGCTGAGGGGACTGGGCGCAGCCATCTTGTGGCTGTGGGCGCTGCCATCTTTGAGGGTGTGGCAGTCAATTAGCATATTTCCTCCTTATTGGCTGTGGGTGCCGCCATCTTTGTGACAGTGTGAGGGTCAATTAGCATATTCCCTCTTTATTAGATAGGATAATTGACATTCATCCCTGTATAAGTTTAAGGTGTTCCACGTGATGCTTTGATTTACATATCTTTTAAAGTGATTACAATAGGTTTAGTTAACATTAGTCATCTCATATAGATGCGATGAAAAGAAAAGATTTCTTCTTGTGATGAGAACTCTTAGGATCTACTCTCTGAGCATCTTTCCTGTATATTATGCAACAGTGTTAACTATAGTCACTATTCTGTAAATTTCACCTTAGTCCTCACTTCTCTTAACACTAGAAGTTTGCATCTTTTGATCACCCTCCTCCAGGTCCTGTTTCTGAGTCTTCACTTGAAGCACCCACTGTAATCAGCCTTGGGCTCTTTTCCACTCCTCCTGGACCACGCACATCAGTCATCTCCCACCCTCAGCTCTGCATCTTGTGGGTCCCTCTTTCTTCCCAGCCCAATACCTTACCCAAGTCTCTTTCACCCTTAGGTGTTTTTTTTTTCTTTCTTTCCCTTTCCCCATTAGAATCTACCTACTTATACCACCACACACCTGAACTGCAATAAGTCATATAGAGAGAATCCAAGTCTTATTAGCTTGAGTCTAAATGCTTAAATCTGGTTTGGGAAGAAGGAAAAAGAAAGAAAATTCAAATGTGAAAAGAGGCCTCTGGCATCAAAAATGAATAAAAAAAACTTTCTGAGATTAGAAAAGCCCATAACATGGGAGAAGATATAAGAAGAACAAAGGAGTCAGGGGGTCTGGAGGCAGAGGACACCTCTGCCATGCTTTCTAGATGTGTAGCCCAAAAGACAGCAAGATCCCAGAGAGAGATGAATATGGTATTCTTGGCAATCATGTTCATCAGTAGTCTTAGAGAGGCTCCTATACCCCCAGCTGGATACAGAAGAAGCAGATACACTAGACCCAAAGAGTGATGCGAACAGGGTAGTAAGCATCCCTTAGCAAAGGGTGAACCCGTGATGAAGAATCAGACCATCTCATGCCCACCACCCAAACACCTGGGACTATGTGAGACTCTTAAACTGTGGCATAACTTTGTGTGGGGAGCAGCAGGATGGGAAACTCTAAGAAGGACTGAGGTTAAGTTTTCTATTACCCCAGCAGGATGGCAACTTGAAATATAAATTAATGTTTTGAAAATAAAGTGATATTTCTGGCCCTAATTGGTTTGGCTTAGTGGATGGAGCGTCGGTCGGCCTGCAGATTTAAGGGTCCCAGGGTCGATTCCGGTCAAGGGCATGTACCTTGGTTGCGGGCACATCCCCAGTAGGGAGTATGCAGGAGGCAGCTGATCAATGTTTCTCTCTCATCGATGTTTCTAACTCTCTTTCCCTCTCCTTTCCTCTCTGTAAAAAATCAATAAAATATTTTAAAAAGTGTTATTTCTGGGGCACTTGAATTTATGAGCTTTGTTTGCTTTATAGTTAAATTTAGAACTTATTTCTCCAAATTAAGAGGTGTTAGAGAACTAGAAATAAGAAGTAGAAGAGAATTTAGATCACTTTATAAGAACAATCATTTATATGACAACACATACTTTCTTGGCATGCCCAGCTAAGTACTAAAAGAGGAATGATGCTAGAATTAAAGGAGTTGAGCCCAGGAAATAAAGAAATTATGAGGATAAGAGATTTGTCTGGAGTGGTATAAGTAGCCAGTGAGAGAATTAAAGTTTGACTTGGGACACTGAGATTTTTTTCCTCTCCTCTCCATTTTTCTTGTTCTTCTCATGTCATCTCCTTCCCTATCCACATTTTGTCCTGTTCTGAATATGAAAGTTAAGATTACAATAACTTGTAATGTTGCATTTATTATTGGTTACATTTTATTTATGGTTCTAATTCAGAACATTACTCATTTTTCGAGGGACTCAGATTTCTTTTTGGAAATGCCTCTTCAAAAAACTTTGAAACATGTGAAAATTCACTCTTGAACATCCCTGGACATAATTCAGAGGCTGATTGTGGAAAAGGCTGAATTTTTGGCTTTAGAGGATAGTTGTGGTGTGGCAATGAGAAGATGGGAAAATTGGCTTCAGGAAGAGGAAGAACTTCACCTTTCTTTAGTGAAGGGAGTCGGTAAACATATCCAAATGGTCTCCATTTAAAGGGAAAGTGACCTTTGCCTGGACCTCTTTCTTCTGAGTGCCTAGGTGGTGGGCCATGGCCCCGGTGATGGTGATCATGGGGGCCTTGCCTATGGGGTGGTGGGTCACAGGGTCCATGGCCATCAGGATGCTCTCCATGGGGATGGTGTCCGTGGGGATGGTGTCCATGGGGACGATGTCTATGGGGGTGGTGTCCAAGAGGATGATGCTCATGAGGACGGTGTCCATGGGGATGGTGCTCACTGGAACTATGATTATGAGGGGGTGCATGTGTGCCATTGTTGCCAAAATGGAAGTGATGACATCTTGAAGGGAATGGTCGTGAAGGAGGTCCTGCTTGAAATGGTGGTCTGTCTGAGTGAGTTGTCTCATCCAGAGGAGGTGGGCATCCAGATTTGTGTGGCTTGTCAGGATGGAGGTTATCCCTGGATCTACTGTGTATAAATGGAGGCTTGCGAGCAAAGGGATGCCCATGGCCTCCAGAGTGGAAGAGATGGTCCAAATGGGGTTGTACATCACTGATGTTTCTATGTTCCTGGTGAAGGACATAGAAAAGTGACTATCGTCATGTAAAGAAGAAATTATATGTTTAACTTGATTTAATTGAACAAAATCCATACTTTTGGATTACAGAAATAAATTTTAAAAGTAGTATATCAAAAAAAGCGTTCTCAAATTTTTATCTAGGCAAGTTGGCATTTAAAATACAAACAAAAATTATCATCTACCACCATCATTTCAAAATACCAATAATATTTTATAAGAACAGTCAGAAAGATAATCTCAGAGTAAATGATGATTCTTTTATATGTAATACTAGGGGCCCGGTGCACAAAAATTTGTGCACTCAGGAGGTCCCTCATCCCAGCCTGTGCCCTCTCACAGTCTGGGACCCCTCAGGGGATGTCCAGGTGCTGGTGTGCCTGGCCAGCCTGGGTGAGAGGCTGATGGCTGTTTGCAAGCTGGCCAAGCCCCCCAGTGTGGACCCTCACCCCATTGGGGTGTGGCCAGCCTGTGTGACAGGCTGAGGGCTGTTTTCAGGCTGCCCACAGTCCCTTTAGGTTTTGGGTCCCTACTGGGTTGCCTGGGCAGCCTGGGTGCAGGGCTGAGGGCCATTTTCAGTCTGTCCACAGCTCCCATTGACCCAGCGTCCCAGTAAGGCTGGCTGGAAGCAGATTTCTAGGGTTTATTTATCTTCTATAATTGAAACACTGTTGCTTTAAGCTGAGGCCTAGTCAGGCAAGGAAGCCTCCTGTTTGTTTCAGCTCTGTGGCTTCTATAATTGAAACAATGTTGCCCTAGTAGAGGCTCAGCCTGCCTAGGCAGGCAGTTTCCTCCATCACTGGTGCAATGGAAGCCTACTGTTTGCTTCAGCTCTGTGGCTTCTATAATTGCAACTATGTTGCCTTGAGCAAAGAGGTCCAGCCAACCTAGGCAGTCAGTTTACTCCTGGTGCAACAGAAGCCTCCTGTTTGCTCTAGCTCTGTGACTGCCAGTTTCCATCTTGACTGGGTTAATTTGCATACAGCTGCTCTGATTGGCTGGTGGACATGGCTTAGGCATCCCGGAGAAACAGTCAATTTTAATATTACTCTTTTATTAGATTAAATGTATACCACAAACAATTTTCTTATTATCTTATTTTTCTCATTTCCATGTAAAGTGATAAAATTGTATTACTGAATGGCACTCATCTACAGATCAACATTTGGAAAACTAGTGCCTTTTAATTTAGTCTCTCAACAGAGTTCTGTGACTCTACGTTATAAGCATCTCTTACTCCTAAAAGATCTGCACTTCACCTCTTCACTATCCTTATTCAGATTTAATATTTTAAAAAAATCTGTGCAGCCATGCCCACGGTGATAAACGTGCCCCCCTTTTTGGATTTTCATATGGATTTTTGAATTATTTTTTTCTGATATAAAAAATACTGTGAAGAATATTTGTGTGTAAAACATAAGTTTCTACACACTGATATTCTCATAAAATATTGTTTTATATTTTATTTTACATATATTTATATAATAAAATAGAGGCCTGGTGCACAAAAATCTGTGCACTTAGGGGGAGTCCCTCAGCCTGGCCTGTTGCAGTCTGGGACCCCTCAGGGGATGTCCACATTCTGGCTTAGGCCTGCTCCCTGGGCAATCAAACCTAAGCTGGCAATCAGACATCCCTCTGGCAGCCTGGGAACCCGTGAGGGATGTCCACTTGCTACCAGGGAGCAGGCCTAAGTTGTAGTCAGATATCCTTAGCACTGCTGAGGAGGCGGGAGAGGCTCCCACTACCACTACTGCTTTAGTGGCAGCCATCAACCTGGCTTGTGGATGAGCAGAGCTACTGCTGTGGGAGCGCACTGACCACCAGAGAGCAGCCCCTGCATTGAGCATCTACCCCCTGGTTGTCAGTGTGTATCATAGTGACCAATCATTCCCAGTCATTCTGCTGTTAGGGTCAATTTGCATATTACCCTTTTATTATATAGGATAGAGGCCTAGTGCATGAGTGGGGACCAGCTGGTTTGTTCTAAAGGGTGTCTTGGATCAGGGTGGGGGTCCTGCTGGGGTTCCTGGCCAGCCTGGGTGAGGGGCGAGAGCCTTTTTCAGACTGGCCACAACCCCTTCAAGGTGGGGGTCCCCACTAAAGCGCCTGGCCATCCTGGTGTGAGGGGCTGATGGCTGTTTGCAGGCTGGCCACAGCCCCCAGTGCTTCAAGCTCTCAGCAAGGATGGCTGGAAGCAGGTATCTGGGATTTCTTTATCTTCTATAATAGAAACTTTGTTGCCTTGAAAGGAGGCCACAGTGGGCCAGGGCAGGCAGGATGCTTGGCTTCCTCCATCACCAGGGCAACCAAGTCTCCTGCTTGCTCCAGCTCTGATTGCTGCTGGTGGTGCCATCTTGGTTGGGTTAATTTGCATATAGTTGCTCTGATTGGCTGGTGGGTGTGGCTTGGTGTGTAGTGGAGGTGCAGTCAATTTGCATGTTTCTCTTTTATTAGATTAGATTTGACACTAATTCATTCTCCTTAGATTCTGTGCCTAATAATAAAACGAGGTTATTAAGTCAGCACTGGAGTCCTAACTACAAGAACCATTTTCAAATTCAGTAAAGATTGGTTAAATTGGTCATGATTTTACTTTTATGCCAAATCTTACCCAATTTTTGGAAAAAGTGTCACACTCTTGGTGCCTTATCAGGAATTGCACTCCTTTCCCCAAGCACTATTCTTCCTGCCTCCCCCCCAATTTTCTCTCTCCCCCCCCTTCTCTCTCTCTCTCTCTCTCTCACACACACACACACACACACACACACACACACAGCCATAAGAACAAAATACACTATGTGTGTGAAAACATTACTTAGTCTGGCACTGCTCATGACAAAGGTTACCTAGGCAACCCACCTTAAGGTCAAAGACTTCACAGTTTGTGTCAACCTCTATTGGAGTTTCCATGTCAGAGGCTCCTACATCATAGGACAAAACTGATCTGCAGAATCCAAAGACCTATAAATAAGACAGAAACCTGTTAGTGTATATGTATTTGCATGTATGTGCACATGTGTGCAGATGGTGTGAACATGCCCAGCTAGAGTTGTGAACTTCCAGACATTCTGGAAAGGAAGGAGAGCTCTAGAAAAATCAAGTTAATATCATCAAATATCTCCACCAGTTATTTAACAATATTTCTTAGTCAGCACTTCGGGAAAATTACAAATTCCTAAGATTTTCATTACTGCTGTGGTTCTTTTCCATAATTGGAAACTATCACTGGGTTTCCCTATGTGTGGTAGTTGGGAATATTATGTCACTGATACCTTGATGTTAGACCAACTCTACTACACTGAAGACCTGAGTTGCCTGTGTCTAGAAAAAAAGAAGAGTGGTGTAGGTGAGAGATTTGTACAACTTTAACCAAGTACGTTGGAGGAAAGTCATAGAAAGAAGGGAGTCACTATAAAAATGGGTTTGCACAGACCCTGTCAAAGAGACTATCTTTTGGCCTACCCTAAGTTCAGAGGCTACACCTGGCTGGCACTCCTCTGCCCCAGAGATTTCTAAACCCAACTGTCAAAGTTACTAGAAGAAAACTCATTTTCTGAGGAGACTGTTAAGCAATAAGATTTTGATTACAGCCCTATCCAGTTTGTTTCAGTGGATAGAGCATTGGCCTGCAGACCAAATGGCCCTGGGTTCAATTCTGGTCAAGCGTGCTATCTTGTTTGCAGATTTCTGCCCAGCCCCGGGCCCTGGTCAGGGCTTGTTCAAGAGGCAACCAATTGATGTGTTTCTCTCACATTGATGTCTTTCTCTGTCTTTCTCTCTTTCTTCTACTTTCCCTAAAAATCAAAGGAAAAATATCCTTGGATAAGGATTAACAAAAAACAACAACAAAAGGTTTTGAGAACAGGTTAAGAGTCAGAAAGCCTGTGTTAATCCTGGCTTCATCACATAATAGTTCTGTGAGATTTAGGTAAGTTGCATAAAATTTCTGAAACTCAGTCTTTATTTCTAAAATGAGTACAGTACTATCTACCTAGAGGTTGTGGGAAGAGTTAATTAAATGAGATAATGCTATAAAACATTTAGCATTGAGCTCCTCTTCTCCAGCCTCCATGTTTCTGCACTGAGTTTGTATTCCCCACACTAAGATAGTTAAGGGTTTATTGGGGTCAATGGGATGGTCACAGGGATCCAACAAAGCAATAATATATGGAAGTGGTTTGTAAACTATAGGTTGCTCTACAAATGCTGCATATCATTCATAACACTTCCTACAGACACATGAGTATCAGTTTATACCTGAGTAAGGGGGAAATCCTATTGGACTGAGCATCTTGGTTGTGAACATTAGGCAAGACATTTACTTTACTGAGCCCATTATCTTCCCATTTGTTAAATGTGGTCACTGTGAGGAGTGAATGAGATGAAGTGAATGAAAGCACCCATGACTATAGAGGCTTAATACATTCTAGTTATTAGTTTTAGCTAAGTCTTTAATTCTAATGAGTTAAAAAAAAAACCTCATTGTTAAGTTTGAGTATATATCATGTATAATTGTAAAATAACATTTTCATGACTTACTCCATGCCTCAATTTTATCGCCATGCCTCAGTTTCCTATAGGTAAATCTGGGATAAAAATGCTGTCTAATTCCTAGCATGATTGTGGGGGTAATAGGCTAACATATGTGTAAAGCCCTTACAAGGGTATCTGGCACATAGTAAGTAGTCTCCAAATGTTACTAATATTTTACACTCATCTATTATACTCACATTATGGTGCCTGTGAAAACGGTGACTGGAGCAGTTCCTCACAGAGAAGTCAATATAGTAATTGGTTCTTCTCCCACCTCTCTAGAACAAATAGGATCAAAGTAGTGTCAGGAACATTTTTTAAAAAGCCAGTAGATACCTACTATCCATAATACTGTAAAGACACTATCAAGATTCACCAATGTGTGCCATTTTTCTTATTGTCTCTGCCTTTTTAAAATTTATCAAGTGATAAGATGAATACTATTTGATGGAAAAGGCTCAGATAATGCAGACATAATCAAGCATAGTGTGATGTGTCATTCTTCCTGCACCCCAGCCTCTTCCTCTCAGGGGTACTACCATCATTCATTTGATGCGCTTTTCCTTCTAGCCTTTTCTTAAATATGTTGTGTATATACGCATATATCTAATTGTTTAATATAAAGAGGATCATAGTCTAAGTATTGTTCTCTAACCTGCTTTTTTCCCTTGGCAATATATGTTGAAATTCTTTCCAAGATATATAGGTCCAAAAATGTTCTTTTTAGTATGTAATTGCATTGTATTTATCCCATTGCTTGTATGCACCACAATCTATTTCATGTTGTGTTTTCAAAATATAAGACAACATAAACTAGCTGTTCTATAAGACTGCTATGGGTGGGAGGCACTTGAGTCCCTGGCTCTAGCCATACCATTGGGTGTGGTGCAATAGTTGCTCTGAGCCTCAGTTTTCGATCATAATACAAGGAGGTGAGGACTAGATGATTGCAATGACTCATAACCCTAGTATGTTCTGCATTTTGTTCTTTTTTTTGTCCTTCCCCCCTCTCTGTTGATATCACACTCCCCACATCTCCAAAAATTAAAACAACTGCAGATGAGCAGTTCCATGGTATCTGCTGCCTGTCTCTTGAAACTGCAACAGGGGAGGAGGCAAGAGGGGTTGGTCAAGAGGGAAGCGTAACAAAGGGATCCAAGAAATTATTTGGAGTGATGGATATGTTCACTATTTTAAGTGTGGTGTTGTATTCATTGGCATATACATATGTTAGAATTATCAAATGGTATACTCTAACTTAATATGTGCTGTTTGTTGCATGTCAATTACATCTCAGTAAAATTGAGGTTCTATTAAAACAAACATCAAAGAAACAAACAAAGCAGCTTGTTTTTGTCTTTCTCTGTCTGGCTTCTTTCACTTAGCATCGTACCCTCTACATTGTCACAAATAGTAAGATTTCATTGTTTGTTATGCTGAGTAACATTTTATTATCTGTATATATAAAAAGCCAGGGGCCATTGCAACTGAACAGATGACTGAATGGATGACTGACTAGGCTGAATGGGGTGACAAGGCTGGCAGGGAAGTTAGTGAGGGATGACCAAACAACTGAGCATCAGGCTTTGTGGGACAACCAGGCCAGCAGGGGGGTCAGTGAGGGATGAACAAACAACTGAATAAGCAGACTGCATGGGGTGACCAGGCCAGCAGGGGGTTAGTGAGAAACCTCCAAATGACTGAACAGCAGGCTGTGTGGGGTGACCAGGCCAGCAGGGTGGGGCAGTGACCAAACAACTGATCAGCAGGCTGCATGGGGTGACTGGATCAGCAAATGGGTTAGAGAGGCACAAGCAAATGACTGAATACCAGGCTGGGTGAGGTGACCAGGCTGGTAGGGGGTCAGTGAGAAAGTGAGAAAGGTCCAAATGACTGAACAGCAGGCTGTGTGGGGTAACCAGGCCAGCAGGGGGGTTAGGGAGGAATGACCAAATGACTGAACAGCAGGCTGTGTGGGGCAACCAGGCTGGCAGGGGGGCAGTGAGGGGTGACCCAGCTGGTATGGTACACAGTTGGCAGCAACTAAGCCAGCAGGGCAGCCAATTGGGGATGACCAGGTCAGCAAGGGGGAAATTTGGAAGCAACCAGGTTGGCAGGGGGAGTGCACTTAAGGGTGTGTAGGCCAGCAGAGGAGGGTAGTGGGGGAGACCAGTTAGGAAGGAGGGAAGTTGAGGATGACCAGGCCAGTAGGGGGAGGCAGTTGGGAGCAACCAGGCCTGCAGGGAAGTAAGGGGTGACCATGCTGGCAGGGGAGGAGGGCAGTTAGGGATGACCAGGCTGGAAGTGGGGGGCAGCTGATGGTGACCAGGTTGGCAAGGGGGGCCAGTTGGGGATGACCAGGCCATCAGGCAGAGATGGTAAGGGGTGATCAGGCTGGCAAGCAGGTGAGCAGTTAGGAGCCAGCGGTTCCAGATTGTGAGAGGAATGTCTGATTACCGGTTTAGAATCTTCAGGATTGGACCTAAATCAGCAGTTGGACATCCCCTGAGAGGTCCCAGATTGGAGAGGGTGCAGGCTGGGCTGAGGGACCCCCTGCCCCTGTGCACAAATTTCATGCACGGGGCCTCTAGTAAATATATACTACATATTCTTTATCTAATCATCTCTTGATAGGCACTTAGGTTGTTTTCATATCTTATCTGTTGTAAATAATGCTGTAATGAATTTAAGGATGCAAGTATCTTTTTGAACTTGTGTACAAATATTTGTGTAATATTTGAAACTAATATAATATTGAATGTTAGGTAACATAAGTTAAAAATTATAATAATAAAAATCATCTGGCCCAAGGGGTCCAGTGGGGAGAGGGTTAATGCAAATGAATTTGTGCCTGTGAGATTGGAGCCTGGGCCCTCCAACTCCAGCTGGACATTCATGGAAACTCACGCCTCTGCCGACTCTCTCCACTTGGTCCACTCTGAAAGAGGCAAAGTCACCATTCTCCTTTTTGTACATCTCAAGGACCTTTTCTGTTTGATTTCTGTAGACCTCAGTCTCTTCAAAGAAATCCAAGATTACAGGGCTGTCTTTAGTATTGGTCAATGCGGAAAAGACTGGAGAAAGAAGATGGTAGTTTTATGGCTAAACAACACTGTCAATACTGTGACTTAATACATATGTGCATGGTGGAAACAATAACAATACCTCCTATTTTACAGATGGGTGAATTGAGAGTTGGAGAGGCTAAGAAATCTGTTCCAGCAAATCCGTTAATCAGCAGCAGAACTGAACTTAAACCCAGATCCTTCTAATGCTCAAGTATCAGTTGTTACCCTATTCAGATACCCTAACCCCATCATTCATAAAGTGTGAATATTTTAATGAATCCTACCTTTGCCAAGGAGGGAGAGCATCATTAAAATGAAATTTTACTCAGAGAGAGAAAATACAGCTCAGTTTTTTTTTTAAAGGCAAACTCCTGTAGGAGTTGCTTGGTTGCTGAATTTTTATATATTGATTTATGCTGAAATTTGCTATTTTTAAAGGAACTCTGTGATAATTCTCTTAGAAAAAGTAAATAAAAAGAACATGGACTTTAGAGTCAACACTGGTGGGGTAGGTTTAGGTTCACCCTATTTTGGATGCTTTATGAGGCCAAGTAATTTAATCTTTTTGAACCTCTTTTAACTCTAAAATAGAAAGTCTCATAATCTTCATAGACTTGTTATGAGATTAAATGAGACTGCTGTTAAACAGTATTATTAATACATAAGTTGTAGATGTTGAAGTCACTATATTGCTAAATACTACACAGAGCATCTTATTTAATTCCAACGAAGTCTCAAAGAGCTAATACTATTATTAGCTTTATTTTATACATTCCTAATGTTAAGTAACTTTCCCTCAAGACCATGCAACTAGTAAATTATGAGACTGGGATTCAAATTCAAGCCAATCTGACCCCAGACAGAGTCTGTGTTCTCTATAGTGCTCTCTGTCTTATGTAGCTTTCTATTTTTACATATTTAATTTTTTGTAAAGTGTATCAATAACAGGGGGAAACCCTCTTGTGACTCTTTTCAGGAGAGTGAATAATAATCAAGTCCATGAGCATAGGTAGAGACCATTTTTGATATGTATTTCATAGTGTTATATGTTAAATACCACTGTATGATTGAATTCTATGTCAATCTAGAATTAAGTAGTATTTTAACAGATTGTCATACCAGAGCTTGTGGTGCAATTGAAGTCATTCACTCTAAGGTCCTGAAATTCACTCAAACGTGTTGTAGCTATTACCTTACACTGTCCAATCACCTGTAAGAAAGAGGAGTTATCATTGTGTACTGCTTTCTTCAGGTTGAATATGAAGACACAAAAAAATGATGCAACATACCTTATTATTCTTTAAAATTTACTTGTGGTTTCTCAACAAATCCTCTCTCTCCTCTCTTTTTTTTAAATAAGTCTATTGTTCAGATTATTACAGTTGTTTCTCTTTTTTCTCCCCATAGCTTTCCTCCACCCAGTTCTCACCACACTCCATGCCTTTACCTCTCTCCCCCCCTATTTTCCTCATCCATAGGTGTTCGATTTTTGTCCAGTCTCTTCCCACTCCATTCACATCCACTTCACCCTGAGAATTGTCAGTCCACTCCCTTTCTAGACCTCTGATTCTATTCCATTCACCAGTTTATTCTGTTTAACATATTTTTTATTCACTTGATTTTTAGATTCACTTGTTGATAGATATGTATTTGTTGTCACTTTGTTGTTCATAATTTTTACCTTTACTGTTTTCTTCTTCTTCCTCTTCTTAAAGAATACCCTTCAGCATTTCATATAATACTGGTTTGGCGGTGATGAACTCCTTTAGCTTTTTCTTGTCTGTGAAATTCTTCATCTAACCTTCAGTTCTAAAGGAGAGCTTTGCTGGATAGAGTAATCTTGGTTGTAAGTTCTTGCTATTCATCATTTTGAATATTTCTTGCCGCTCCCTTCTGGCCTGCAAAGTTTCTGTTGAGAAATCAGCTAACAGTTGTATGGGTACTCCCTTGTAGGTAACTAACTGTTTTTCTATTGCTGCTTTTAAGATTCTCTCTTTGTCTTTTGCCCTTGGCATTTTAATTATGATGTGTCTTGGTATCGTCCTCTTTGGATTCCTCTTGTTTGCGGTTCCCTGTGCTTCCTGGACTTGTAAGTTTATTTCTTTCACCAGATAGAGGAAATTTTCTGTCATTATTTCTTCAAATAGATTTTAAATATCCTGCTCTCTCTCTTCTTCTGGTACCCCTATAATGCAGATATTGGTATGCTTGAAGTTGTCTCAGAGGCTCCTTATACTATATTCATATTTTTGGATTCTTTATTCTTTTTGCTTTTTCAGTTGGGTGTTTTTTGTTTCTTTGTATTTCAAATATTTGACTTGATTCTTGGGATCCTCTAGTCTGCTGTTGGATCTCTGTATATTATTCTTTATTTCAGACAGTGTATGCTTAATTTCTAGTTTGTCCTATTTCATATCCTTGAGGGTCTCACTAAATTTCTCTGATGTTTCTAGAAGATTTTTGAGTAACCTTAAAACTGTGGTTTTGAACTCTATATCCAGTAGTTTGCTTTCCTCCATTTCTTTAATTTGTGACATGTTTCTTTGTCTCTGCATTTTAGCTGCTTCCCTGTGTTAACAGAGTGACTTTGTGTGCTAGATGTCCTATAGGGACCAGTGGCTCAGCCTCCCCATCTGAGGTAGATGCTCTTGGTGCATCCCTTTGTGGGTTGTGTGTACAGTCTTGTTGTAGTTAAGCCTTAATTGCTGTTGGTATCACTGGGAGGAATTGACCTCCAGACCAATTGGCTGTGAGGACCAGTTGTGTCTACAATAGGAAAACTGCTATGCTGGAAACACCCTTATGGGGCAGAACTTGCTTCAGTGGGCCTTTGGTGCTCACTGAGTCTGCCCCCTGAGTATGTCTCTTATGGTTCTGAAGAGTTGTAATCTGGTGTGGTCTCACTCTGACCACTGGGTACACTGGCTCTTGAATCTCCAAGGAGATACAAAGTCAGCCACTGCCTGAGGTCACTGAGCAAGAGCTACAGAGACATTTGCAGATTCCTCCTCTTTGTTTGGGGTTTGGAGATGCCCAGATGAGGAGCAGCTATGAAGCAATGCAGGCTGCTGATGAGCCCTAGGCCTTCTTTTGGAAGCTATGGTGCTCTTTGACCCAGCTGCAGTTTGTTAGGTTTTAGATTGTAAAAGGCCAGGCCATTCATATGCAAAAGCCTCTGCACACAGGTTGGGTGGGGTTGTAAATTGGGTGGGGCAGAGTCCCAGGGTGCAAAACAGCAATGGTTGCCTGTCAGCCCTGCCCCGGATAGGTCCCTGGGTCTCTGTGTCCCGCCGCCCCATGCAGGAACAATGAACACTGCAAGCACCTCTGAGAGAAAGTCCCCTCACATTCTGGCCCAATGCCAGACAGTCCCATTTCTCCCCGAATGTGTCTGGATCTGCAGAATCTCACCTGGGACTGGAGTTCACAGAAGTCCAGAGCTTGTATCTCCCTCCCAATTGAAAAAGACCACGGCATTCCCAGTTGCCATCCTGTTTCACGTGCCTCCATATCTCTGCTCTTCCGCACCTCTGCACCTCTTACCAGCCTAGATGCACTTTTCTCTTTCCCTTTAGTTGTCAGACTTCCACTCAGCCAGCCTTCCCGTGGTTCTGGATGATATCTATTTTGTCTTTAAGTTGTTGTTTTGATGTGGTTGTGCAAGGCAGCAATTTCAGGTGTTTACCTATGCCCCATTTTGGTTCCTCCCCAGTCTTCTATTCTTCTAGCACATTCATGGAATGTTATTGCAACTGCTCTTAAAGAATAACAAGGAATGATGCCTTAGTTGCCCAGCAAAGTGATACTTTGCCCTGAAGTTAGAAATGAGAAGTTAGAAATGAGAGCAGAGGCAGTTGAAAGCAGAGCCTCTAAGCATTGTCATTTTCTGATTGTGTGGCTTTGAACAAGTTATTAACATCTCTAAACCTCAAGTTCCTTCTCTGTAAAATGTGGCTAGTAATAACCTCCCTTCAGGGTTGTTGAGAAAATTAGTGCCTGGAACCTGGATGATGCTCAATAATGCCAGAGTGAATCGATGGAGGCTGTCCAGGCAGCGTGGCACACTGGTGGAAATGCGTCATTCAGGTGCTGAGAGGCATGGCCGCTGCCATCCCCCTCAACAATTCCTTCTTCAAACCTGTATTTTCTTAATCTGTTTCTGTGAGTTAGATGCCATAGGTACCCAAAACCCACATGAGAACCACAGATAAACTGCTTAAACAGATCATGGCCATACCTCAAACATTTTAAAGAAGAAATAAATGCTAAAATTTCTAGGTATGTAAGTGTCTTATTTTCTGGAACTAAAATCTTAGATCTGTGCTTTTTCATCTTTGCGTTCTCCTCCTGTGGCAGACAGCCTGGGATCTGGTTAGCCATGTGCAAAGCAGCACAAGATCCCATTCCTCATGATAATTGCAATTAATCCCTTTTGGCCACTCCTGCTCATGGGACCAGTCCCCATAGGACACAATTACAAGTTCATAGGTTCTAGACTCATAGATTGTCAGGGCCAGATAGGATCTTAAAGTTTACCTACTCCAACCTTCTCTTCTTATTTTACAGCTGAAGGGATAGAAATCTAGTGACATTAGGCAATTTGCACAAGATTATAGCTGGTCATGCTTTAACAAGCCTACTGACATATCTTGAACTGGGTTTCTAGGTATGACTCTCAAGAGAATATTATTCAAGGTCAACAAATCTTCATGAGTCAAAAGACAAAACTGCTCTTCCTCTTTTGCCGTGGCATACAGCTACCCTAGGAAAATAGAGTAGATAGAAGTAAAGAATAATAAAAACAGGAGAATGGTACCATGTTTACTTACTATATCAGACGGATATCTAGAAATATTTGGCTCACAGTCATCCCAGTGTTTCCTGGATTGGACTGGACAGTCAGATTCTTTCACATCTAATACTAAATAATAGACATCTGTGGATTCCTGAAAAATTCCAAGAAAGCAACAGGTAAGTAACACATGGGAGCACAGTATGTTTTCATTAGAAATAATCTCTTGATTTCTTAAACAGAATTTCTGTTCCTTTCCAAATCACTGCAGATGTCTACTTTTGTGTCATTTGCTCTATTTACTTGAATAAATAGCTTGAAAAAGTTACTTCCAAATGATGTTGCTTCTGTTCATGAGTTTTAAAAAACAATCACTAAATAGTACCATTTGTTTGGGCAGAGATTTTGAAGGTGTAAACCTAGAAATTATAAGTGATGACAGCCACATCATGAGCTCCAATCTGTATGCACAATTGTGTCCTCTCACCCAGCTCTTTCCTGAACTTGGACTTCTTGCCTTAATTTCAACTTGCCCAAACCTAAAATCAGCTCTTCTCTTACAAACCAGCTACCTCTCTCAATTTATCTTGCCTTTTGTCAATGGCATCATTAATTATTTCTTGCCTTAGTCATTGGCTTAAAAAAATGTGACATCAGCTTTGATTTCTTCCCTTGCTTTTGCTATACAGTCACCAGACCTTGAATGGTCTTTCTTTATCTCATGTCTTTTTTTCATTCATTCTAATTGCCACAAATTCCACCACCTTGGTCTGTCTTCATTTCCTCATTCCTGAACATGTAATATCGCTTTCTTGTTCAAGCCCATTCCACCTGCATCCATTTCCCCAGGTACACTGTGCTCCCTGCCCCCACTCAGAGGTAGCCCGGGGCCAACTCATCCTGTGTCCTATAATGAGGCAGAGATCCTGGACTGGGACTAGTAGTCACTAAGTTGCTGGTTGAATCCTCAGTCCCTGCACTCATTCTCTGCAACCTGTAGAGCCTCCACATCTAATACTTTAAGAAGCATCAAGTTATCTGCTTGTCCTCTGTGGTGCTCTATTGTCTGACCTCCCTGATTTTAGTGGTTCCTCCAAACAGTAGGTTATTTTAGGGAGTGGGGAAGAGAGGCCTCCCTCCTTTATCCCTATCAAGCCCTCAAATCTATTCAAAGTAAGTATATAATCTATGTCAGTGATTTTTCAATATTTTCATCTCATGGCACGTATAAACTAATTACTAAAATTCTGTGGCACACACACACACACATTTTCCGATCTGACAAAAAAGAAAAAGTATAATTTTGATTCATTCACATTTGACAGCTTAGGTGCATTGGCTTTTGCCCTTTTTTCATTTGACAACCTAAGAGACAAGAGGTCAGTGCCCCTGACTAAATAGTCAGGTATTGCATGTTTTAAAAATTTCAAGGGTACACCAGTTGAAAATTGCTGATTAAAGTGAAGACAGTAGGCATGCTTTGCATCAAGATAAGCCTACATTCTTTCTTCCACCCTTCTTGCTGTGCCAAATCTCACATAGAAGTTCAGGAATTCCCCTGCTTGTGCCTAATT
The DNA here is from genome assembly GCA_004026665.1 of Murina feae. Classification (NCBI taxonomy): domain Eukaryota; kingdom Metazoa; phylum Chordata; class Mammalia; order Chiroptera; family Vespertilionidae; genus Murina; species Murina feae. The sequence continues at coordinate 42,285 of PVJC01004092.1, read as the reverse complement.
ACTCCCTAATACTCTCCTGTCTGATTTCTTACCCACATAGAGGTGGTGTTCCTGGAATTTCCCTGGAATGCTTTTAACCCAGCCTATCTTCCTGTTCAAATCCTGCTTCATTTAGATTTCCCAAATGAAGCATTTTGTCATTCAATGGTAATAGATCTCCTTTCATTAGATTGTCCAGCATCTATAATACTCGGTCACTTAAATATATCTTATTTTACACAGTGTGTGTGTGTGTGAATGTGTGAGCTGATTCTTATTTCCTTAAGGGCAAGGCCTACAGTTCATTCTAATTTTTCTTTTATAGCACTTAGCATTTGATTGCACTTAATGCCAGTGCTTATAAATAATCACAGATTGATTCATAGTTAAGAACATACTAATAACAGACATTAGTTTGAAAAAAAAAAAAGAAAGAACATTCTAGAGCAGCAGAGGAAACCAAACAGAAAACCATGACTAAGCCCATTCCATTGTGCAAAGCAGTAGGCTTAGTGGCTAGAGCCACACTTGCCCCAGGTACATGGTTTCCCAACTTAGCTCTGCCACTGGCAATTCCTTACCACTTTGTCCAAGTGGGCATCAGCGACCCGCAGCAACTGAAAAAGGTAGCCATTCCAACGTCCTTTATTGACCAGGTCTAGAGCTTTCCCAGCCAGGAGCTCAGTAGCATTGCAGTCAATGGGACTCACAGCGTAGGAATATCTAAGTGTGATCCAAAGGATGGAAAGCAGAGCTGCATTAAATGTCTTCATTTTATTAAAATGGGAAAACCATCCCTTGCTATGGTATACCACAGCAGAGAATTTTATACAGACTTTTAAACACACACACACACATACACTATTGATTAATCAGTCTTTATACATTTTTGTTGTGTAAACTGTTTGTTCACCTTGACCCCCAGGTTAACATCTCCGTCAACATGCTGTAAATGATTAATGGGTCCTGAGGACAGAAAGTTGAGACATGCCTCTGATGAGTGGGTGAAACTGTGAGCTGCACAAATCTGGATATTTCTGGTAAGTACCAGTTCCAAAGTGTTTTTTTTACCATAAGCACTGCCTCATTCATTGTTGTGGGGGGTAGGGTTAGCAGTAAAGTAACTTTCTTCCATCTGCCAGCCTGTGTCAGCCAGGGATTGCCAACATCGGTCTCCTTGTTGGATCATAGCACTAGAAGTCTTTAGCAGAAAATAGCTATATTATTTAAGGGAGGAGCTGAGTTCAGGTAGAATAAAATGATTAAGAGGCTGTTGCTTTGTAGTCAGATCTGAATTTCAACTCTGCATTGTTACCCTCTTCCTGTGTGATGCTGGGTAACCTATGAAATGGCTTAGTTTTTTTTTCTTCCTGTATAAAATGGGGATTAAATGCCTCCTGGCAGCCCTGACTGGTTTGGCTCAGTGGATAGAGCATTGGTCTGCGGACTCAAGGGTTCCAGGTTTGATCCCAGTCGGGGGCATGTACCTTGGTTGCGGGCACATCCCCAGTGGGAGGGGAGGTGCAAGAGGCAGCTGATCGATGCTTCTCTCTCATCAATGTTTCTGACTCCCTATTTCTCTCCCTTCCTCTCTGTAAAAAATAAAAAATATATATATATTAAAAAAATGCCTCCTGGCAGGATTGTATGATAATTTAATAAGAAAACATATAAACCAAATAATACATTCAGGTGCTGAATAAATGATGCTATTGATCATTATTTTTGTTATTATTATTATTATTATTATTATTATTATTATTATTGTGTCTGAGAAGAAGTTGACACCAGCTATCATTCCAGTTCTCCATGGCTATTAAAACATGCCAAAAATATTGGTTCCTGTGGAAGAGAACTGTGGTGAGGTTAGAAGTCAAGACATTTGATGCCCACCCAACCCAGAGAAGGGGTTATTGGGAATAACACCATTGGGAGAGGGGCTCAGCATTGGGGGACAGAGCTGGGATTAAGCCCTATTCCTCCAAAGAAACCAATATACCTATATGGATCCTTCATACCAGGAGAACCCAGGAACATCAGACCAGAGGGAATCAGCCCAGATTCCCTTCCCTCTTAGACAGCATCTCCCTCCTTGTTCACTTCTCTGTAGTGAGTATCTATAAGTGTCCACAGCAATGGTGCTCAGCCTTAGCTAGAATCACCTGAGGAGTTTTGAAAAGTACTTATGTCCAGGCCTCCCCTGAGAGCAATTCAACCAGGATCTCTGGGTATTAAGTCCAGACATTGGTAATTTTGAAACTCCAAGATGATTCAAATGTTCAGTCGAGGTTAAGAATTATGGGGGCTCCAGACAGCAACCAAGGATGAGAATAAGGAGTTCAATGAGAGAGGGAAAGGGCAGGGTGCTGGAAACTGATTGTTTTTTACCAACCTTGGTTGCTCTGAAAGGTCAGAGCTATGCACCCATTGTTTAAGTTGAAACACTGTTAGTTAAAGCAAACCTCCACCTATTAATTACATGTAAATTCTTGTTTGGAATTTCCTGCCTAAAGGATATGGGTGTCTCCCATAGCCCCAATAAAAGGCTGGTGAGGCTGGGCACTAGTGGCAGTCTTTCCCACTAGAGGTAGACTCTCCGCCTGGCTCCCCAATTTACAAATTGATTCTCTTCGAGTCTATCTCTCTCTTTTCATTTTGTGTGCAACCTTCTCCAGAACTCGAACCCTGAACAGAAACCCTGAACCATGCAGGACTTGTAAGGACTCCCACATCTGGCACCTAACTTGGGACTTCTGGGAGGAGAAGATATTTTTCGTCTATAGCAAAAGAAAAGACACCAAGAAAAAGATGTGGAAAATTCACCGAAAAAAGGTGAAGGAAATTCACTGTACGAAAAAGCCCATGGCCAGCTACAGAATCCAGATCTGTAAGTAGGGTGGGAACGTCTTTGTCAGCCAGGCTAATTGGGGAAGAATTAGAATTTTGGTTTGTCACATTTATAGAGATTATTTTTAAAGAAAAGGTTATTCACTTATTAGAGGTACAAAAATTCTCAAACTTGGGTTTAGAAATTATTAAACAACTCTATGCTTAAGGAATTAAAAGTTTCAGAAGGCATTCTTTTATGGTTTTTGTTTGATGTTATAGAACTTAACCTTTGGTTTCCTGAAGAAGCCTCACAATGGCATCCTTTTCCCCCAACATGGGGACTATCGGTATGGCTGCAACAACATCTTAACAGACCACTTCCAGTATGGCTGGCAGAACTACCCAAATTCATACAGTTTGAAATCCCAACTTGAAAAACAAAAATGGGGGATGATGGAAAAATCACCTGTGGGTAGGCTATACCAAGCCTTAATTTAAATTTTTTTACTTGTAATGCTGATGGAAGGACACATATGGAGCTACATTGGTGTCAAAATAAAGCAAAAGAAAATGGTCTAGTTAAACGGAAGGACACTGAATCTGGTTTATGAAAGGGACCTGATCCATTATTAACCTTTGGCAAGAGGGTATGCTTGTATATTCCTAGAGAATTTTTCCAAACCTGTGTGGATTCCTGCTAGAAATATTAAACTGCAACAAGAATCCAAGAGAGAAACTAGCCAGACTAATGAGGACCTTGTGCCTGGAGCCACACCATGCAGCTGCAGACAATCAACTACCTCAGCCACAGAGAGCAGCAACTCCAAGCAGTCCACTGAAGATGAGGAGCAGGAGGAGGATGAGCCAGACAACAAATAGCCCAGAGACCACCTGGGGCATGGTAAAGAAGACGGTACAGATGCCTGATGCCTGAGAACATTTTTCTTGCGGTGCTAGCAGTAATCATCTGTACAATGGTATTACCTGGGGTGAATGTGGAAGTATTTCAGACTTATGATCCTGACCCTTCATGAGTAAGAACCCTTACATGGACTGATCCTCCACCTAATGTAGTATCCAGCAGGAACTTGGGTGGGGCAAAGAAATAAGACCTCGTCTATACAAAAAAGAAATTGATAACCAGTTTAAAATTAAATTGCCATGGCCTAGAGCAAAGAATATTCTTATATATTATTCTACAATGACATTAATAATTTTTAATATTTTACAACAGCATATTGTACATTTATCCCAAACAAACTTATAAACTAATTCCTTGAATGTTTGGCAGCAATTTAATAAGGACATGAAAGGATTTAATCCCTTTCACTGTGTGGAAGGACCCCTGGGAAGGCACTTGAGTATTCTAAAGTGGCCTCTCTTGCCCTGTTTGCCAAAAGTGTACCTCCTCTCACAATTCAATTGCTCACAGCTGTTTCCTGAGCTCTCTGTTCATGCTGAGGTTGAAGACTCATGGTGGCTGGTACCATGGAATCTGTCTCTCGCCCAATGGCGTGAGCTGGGCCTGCCCTGGAGAAGAGACCTGGGTTCCCCAAAATATGTGATCGATGCCCTGGCCCTGCCAGCAGGCGAGGGGATCCCAAGGCAGTTGCTGGGAGTGGAGGCTACAGGGGCATAGGCTACCAAGGAGACAGAACTTGTAGGAGACCCCCTGCCAGGGAAGGCGCCATGGCTTTCTTTTAAGTCAAGTTGACTGAAACTCAAGGCCTGGGAACAGCCCTTCCTTGAGGGCATTTCTGGCCAAAAGTGAGAATGCCTTGAGCTCAACTCTTCAAAGCTTAGGCACCAGAAATGGGTTTTTATGTAAATCCAGTTAAGCACTGGGAATACATTCCTTAGCTTATGTTTTGGGTGAAACCTAATTTCTCGGAGAACTTGGACTATAAAATAAACACGCTGCCTTGGTTTGGCTCTCTCTGCCTCTCTGCCAGAAGAGGTCAGAAGCCCACACGGACCCAGCTTTTTTCTATTTCTGTGTCTGTCTTTCATTTTCTCAGTCCCAAGGTGCCTCCAAGGAAAAGAACCGGTTCATGCTCTCTTTCCCTGTGTGGGACACGGAGAAGGGAGCCCCATGCCCCGATGCAGAACTGAACCTCACATCACCCTGCTTGGCCCCAGAGAATGGCTAGTTAGCCAGAGACGAGAAAGATTCCTCAGGGAAGGAACAACCTAAGATAGGCACAGTCTCACAGGAGCCATCAGGAGAGAACTTGGAGGTCAACAGAGGCGGGGCACAGATCCTCACCCCCCCCCCCGCCCCCAACAATTCAGGGGCTTGAACACTCTCCCTTTCTGAGGAAGGTCTCCTGCCCCCATGGCTGCTTCCCACTTCCCATGCCCAGCTCAGATTGGGACCCAAGCAACATACAGAAACTTGGCCCAGCTCAGATTGGGATCCAGATAACAGAGACTTGGCAGCTTCCCTATCTAAATCCATCCTAACACCAGGAATGCTCAGAGCCTTCTCAAGGATGCAAAATAATCCTTTCCATTAATATTTACAGTGTAAACTAAAATTGTAGTTAAAGTATTAAATTTGACAGCAAAATAGTAGTCAAGTTTTTGGATTAGTTTAAATTGACTAATTGAAATAAGTAAATATTCAATAAAATTTAATTGTACAAAAAGCTGTTCCTAAAAGTATCAACCAAAATTTCTATTGGTAGTTCGTTTCATGGTAAAATTGCTTAATATGCAATGAACCTGTTAGGCTGGAGGGGGGTCCGAGGCTGTTACATGCCTCTGCGAGCTTCCCCGGGAATTCCTAACAGGTCAGCTGCCAGACAGGTGGCGACAACCTGGAGGCTGTGAAGACCCCTGCAGGGGAACTCCCACAGCCTTTCTGGAAACCTGAAGACTCCCCCCCCCCCCCCGGGTCAGAATGCCCACAACTCATGCTCCCTCGCCCTCACTGAACAGCTGTATAAAAAACACCCCATACTCCCCCTCCACTCGACTTCAGTGGCCCCCTCCCCAGGGCCTCTGGACTTCGCCCGGAGAGCGTAGAATAAATTCGCTTCTTTCAATCTTCCTGATTCTCTGGCTCAGTTTCCTCCTGCACCGTGAACCTCACAAACCTAAAGCAGTCATATTCTTGTGCAAAGAATTAAAATTTAAAGTTATCTAGACTGCATTATAAAATCTTTCCAAAAGCCTCCCAATAATTAAATTAAAAAAGGGGGGATAGTGGAAAAATATCATGTAAGGAAAAATATCCTGTAACTAAATTACATCTAGAAAAAATTTTTACTTTGAAAATTAATTTTCATGTGTAATGCTAACAGCAAAGACACCCATGAAAAACATACATGGTGTTAAAATAAGCCAAAGAAAAATCATTTGGGCAAAAAATAAAAAGGATCCCAAGTAAAATTTATAGAAAAGTTTCCTTTATTAACTTTTGGTCTGGAATATGTTTGTATATTTTCATAAAACAACTCCAAAACCATGTGGATTCCTGCAACAGAAAGGAATTCTCAGGAATGCTCCAGCCATGAAGAAAGAGGAAAAACAATCCAGAACTGAAATATCATTGCTGACATGTACACATAAGGAACTATTGGACATTGAAACTTGAACTCAGAACTGTTGGACATTGAAATTGGGACTTAAACATTTTTTGTTCTTATATGTTTATTTCTGCTCTGCAGATACAAGATTTTTTAAAGGAAAGAAATGGGGGAGATGCTGGAAACTGATTGTTTTCACCAACCTTGGTTGCTCTGAAAGATCAGAGCCATGCCCACATTGTTTAAGTTGAAATATTGTTAGTTAAAACAAACCTCCACCTGTTAATTACATGTAAATTCTTGCTTGGAATTTCCTGCCTAAAGGATAGGGTATCTCCCATAGCCTCAATAAAAGGCTGATGAGGCCCAGGCTCTAGTGGCAGTCTTTCCCACTAGAGGCAGACTCTCCGCCTGGCCCCCCAATTTACAAATTGATTCTCTTTGAGTCTCTCTCTCTCTCTCTCTCTCTCTCTCTCTCTCTCTCTCTCTCTCTCTCTTCATTTTGTGTGAGTCCTTCTCCAGAACTTGAACCCTGAACAGGAACCCTGAACCACGTGGGACATGTAAGGAGCTCCCACAGCAGGGTTTACCATACAAAAAAGAGACCACACGCCCCTAGAGTCACAGACTGGCTTAGGGAGTGCTAAAAGTGGAAGAGACACATTTTGACTTTTGTTTGATATCGAACTTTTAATATTAACAACACTAGCATTTAAATACCAAAACAATACCATCCCAGCACAACTTACAATGACAGGAATAGTATGAAATCTGGCCAAGATATTGTTAAGGGATTCTCACAAAGGTGGGTCGGGGGAATGCTATTGATAAAACAAAACTGTTTTATGCTTCAATGAATTGAGTTCCTTAATTAAGTCTTTTAATTATTACTGTACTGGTCATGCCCAATATGGAGTGCCCTGGGCAAGTCAAATCCTGGTGAAGGGAAAGGGATGGGACAGGGAAAAGCTACCAAGGATGAGAATAAGCTTCTTCTACAGTACTGTTTTGCTAAGACTTAGGTGTACTCACGAGAGCCATGCCTTATCTTCCCCTTTCTTTATTGAATCTTAAATACAGACACAATGCTAGTGATGCCATCCAGTTTCTGGGTAGCTTCAGATGAGACAGACATCTCAGGGAGCCAGTGAGAGTGCTAGGATGTCAATGGTCATAAGGAGACAGAATAATGGTGAGTAGGAGAGATAGTCTGTCCTGGTGAACTTCCTCGGAGACCAATCAGCCTGCACTCCGAGGGAGGAAAGTAAAACCTTTATTTCGTAGATCTGCTAGTCCAGGGTTATTCCGGATCCAAAGCTTGAACTGAACTTGTGGGGAGACTCTGATCTATATATCTCCACCTGTGACAGGAACCTGAGTATCCCCGCAGCGCTGCCCAAGTCAGTCAGAGTGGGGAAGTAAGGCTACAGTTTTAACCAGATGCTGAAATAAGTTGCAAGCCCCCCTCTACCATATGCCTTTTCACTAGGAAGTGACATTTAGCATTGGTGAAGCTTTTTACTGGCTTTTGGGAAAGCGTCCTCGCAGTCTTTTTCTGGCATGCAGGTTCTTTCTGGGTGGCTATAGGATCAGAAAACTCAGTAACAGAATTTTCATTCTTTTTGTTGTTGTTGTTAATCCTCATCCAAGGATATTTTTCCATTGAATTTTAGAGAGGGTGGAAGGGAGCAGGAGAGAGAGAGAGACATCGATGTCAGAGAGACACATAGACTGGTTGCCTCCCACACTCCCACACGAGACTTAGATTGAGCCTGCAACCAAGATACATGCCCTTGACCAGAATAGAACCCAGGACCCTTTAGTCCATGGGCTAATGCTCTATCCACTGACCAAAACCTGCCAGGGCCAGAATTTTTATTCTTTAAAGCTTGTTTTCCCCTAGTATGGTTGAGTGTTTACTTACAATCTCTATTTTTGAAGGGTATTACTAGAAGCCACTTAAGGTTTATAAATGTGGAAAATACAAAAGTATAAAGAAAAACTCACCTCTAATTCTGCTATGATGAGAAAAATCATGAACAATTATATATTGCTTTATAAGTTTTTTCTATTTAAATATCTATAATATATGTGCTTTTGTGTTATTGGGATTATTCTGTAGATACAGGTATTGTTTTCCTCCACTAGATTGAATGCTTACTTATAGCCTCTATTTCTGAGGGGTATTACTAGAAGCCATATAGGCTTTATGAATGTTGAGGTTTGTTTGGATTTTTAATAAAGTTTTATTTCAAATTTGAGTTATTTTAATTATACAATTTTTAGTTATAAATATAATTCCTATATAATGTTAAAAGAACACAGGATATTATGAAATGTGTAAAATAAAAAAATATTTGTTATCCCTCATTCTTTTAAAAAATTATTTATTATTTTGAGAGAGAGAGAGAGAGATTTATTGTTCCATTTAATTATGTATCCATCAGTTGCTTCTTATGTGTGCCCTGACCTGGGATTGAACCCACAACCTTGGTGTATTGGGACAATGCTCTAACCAACAGAGCTACCTGTCCAGGGATTATCCTACCTATCATTCTTCAAACCTTTTCCCAAGGGAAACACTTTTTAAAAAATTTAAGGAACATTTCTGAAAGCACGTTTTTATTGATTTTAGAGAGAGAGGAAGGGAGGAGAGGGAGATAGAAACATCAACTTTAGACAATAAAGAATTTTTTAAAAGAAAAGAAAAGAAACATTGATTGACTATAGAAATAAATGATAGAAACTAAAAAAAATACAAAAATCAATGAAACCAAGAGTTGGTTCTTTGAAAGGATAAACAAAATTGATGAATCATTAGCTAGAATCATCAAGAAACAAAGATAGAGGAGCCAAATAAATAAAATCAGAAACAAAAATGAAGAAGTAACCACTGACACCACAGAAATACAAAGGATTGTAAGAAAATACTATACAAGAAGCTGGACATAGAGGACAAAATGGACAACTTCCTAGAAAAATATAATTTCCCAAAACTGAACCAGGAGGAATCTAAAAACCTGAATAGGCCAATAACAACTGATGAAATAGGAACAGTAATAAAAAAAACTCCCACCAAAAAATCCCAGGTCCAGATGGCTTCACAGGGGTTTTACAAAACATTCAAAGAACTAACGCCTATACTCCTCAAATTATTTCAGAAAATCCAAAAGGAAGGAACACTTTTAAACTCTTTTTATGAGGCCAGAATTATCCTAATTCCAAAACCAGATAAAGACACTACAAATAAAGAATTACAGGACAATATCCCTAATGAACATAGATACTAAAACCCTCAACAAAATATTATCAAATCACATCCAGAAATGTTTTAAAAAGATCATACACCATGATAAAGTTGGGGTTTATTCCAGGGATGCAAGGCTGATATAATATTCACAAATCAATAAATGTGATACATCACATAAACAAATTGAAAGACAAAAATCACATGATCATATCAATAGACATAGAAAAAAGCATTCAACAAAATCCAACACCCATTTTTGATAAAAACTCTCAGCAAAATGGGAATAAATGGAGCATATCTCTACAAGATAAAGGCCATATATGACAAACCTACAGCCAAAATCATACTCAATGGGCAAAAATTAAAACCATTTCCCCTAAGAACAGGAAAAAGACAGGGATGCCTACTTTCACCACTGCTATTTGACAGAGTATTAGAAGTACTAGCCATAGCAATCAGACAAAAAGAAGAAATAAAAGGCATCCAAATTGGAAAAGAAGTAAAATTGTCATTATTCTCAGATGACATAATATTGTTCACAGAAAACTCTAAAGACTCCATAAAAAACTACTAGATTTAATAAATTAATTTGGCAATGTAGCAGGATACAAAATTAACACCCATAAATCTATGGCTTTTTTATACATCAATAATGAACTCACAGAAAGAGAAACTAAAAAAAAAATTTCATTTACTATTGCAATAAAAAAAACTAAGATACCTACAAATAAACTTAACTAAGGAGGTAGAAAACGTGTACTTGGAAACCTACAGGACATTGAAGAAAAGAGATAGAGGAAGACATAAACAAATGGAAGAATATACCATGTTGTTGGATTGGTAGAATCAACATCATTAAATTGTCCATATAACCCAAAACAATCTACAAATTCAATTCAATCCCCATTAAAATGCCAAAGGCATATTTCACAGACCTAGAACAAACTCTCCAAAAATTTATCTGAAATAATAAAAGATCCCAAATAGCTGCAGCAATCCTGAGAAAGAACAAAGTTGGAGGGATCACAATGCCAGATATCAAGTTATATTACAAAGCCACTGTTCTCAAAACTGTATGGTACTGGCATAAGTACAGACATATAGATAAATGGAACAGAACAGAAAACCCAGAAATTGACCCAAGTCATTACCTAATATGCTCAATTAATATTTGACAAAGGAGGCAAGAGCATACAATGGAATGAAGACAGCCTCTTCAATAAATGGTGTTGGGAAAATTGGACAGATACATGCAAAAAAAATGAAACTATACCACCAACTTGTACCATACACAAAAATAAACTCAAAATGGATAAAGGAATTAAACATAAGACAGGAATCCATAAAAATCTTAGAAGAATCCATAGGCAGAAAAATAGCAGACATATGTCATAGCAATATCTTTACCGATACAGTGTGTAGGATAATGGAAACTGAGGAGAAAATTAACAAATGGGACTACATCAAAATAAAAAGCTTCTGCACAGCAAAAAGAAACCATCAATAAAGCAACAAGAAAGCCCACTGCATGGTAGAACATATTTGCCAATGTTATCTCTGATAAATTACAGGGAACTCCTACAACTTTACAAAAGGAAGATAAACAATCCAATCAAAAAATGGGCAAAGGACCTAAATAGACACTTTTCAAAAGAAGACATACAGAAGGCCAAGAGACATATGAAAACATGTTCAAGTTACTAATCATTGAGAGATATAAATCAAAATGACAATGAGGTACCATCTCGCACCTGTCAAAATGTCTATCATCAATAAAACAAGTGCTGGCAAGCATGCGGAGAAAAAGGAACCCTCACGCACTTCTGGTGGGAATGCAAACTGGTGCAGCCACTCTGGAAAACAGTATTGAGTTTCCTCAAAAAATAAAAAATGGAACTGCCATTTGACCCAGTAATCTCACTTCTAGGAATATATCCCAAGGAATGAGAAACACTATCAGAATGCATATGCACCCCTATATATGTGTTCATAGCAGCACAATTTACAATAGCTAAGATTTTACAAACAGCCTAAGTGTCCATCAGCAGATGGGTGGATTTAAAAACAATGGTATATCTACACAATGGAATACTACACTGTGGTAAAAAAGAAGGAACTCTTATCATTTGCAACAGCATGGATGGACCTAGAGAGCATTATGCAACATGAAATAAGCCAGTTGGAGAAAGATAAAAATCACATGATCTCACTCATTTGTGGAATATAATGAACAACATAAACTGATGAACAAAACTAGAGACATAGATAAATCAAACAGATTGTCCAACCTCAGAGGGAAGATTGGGGAGGGGGTGGTTAGAGATCAACCAAAGAACTTGAATGCATGCATAACAGCATAACCAATGGACACAGACAAAGGGGGATGGGGGCATGTGCTGGGGGGTGGGAACATTCAGGGAGAGGGCAATGGGGAGGGGGGGGGAAGGAGACTTATGTAATACTTTGAAAAATAAAGAATTTAAATTAAAAAAAAAAGATATATGTGTGTGCATATCTGATATATATATATTAGAGGCCCGGTGCACAAAAATTTGTGCACTTGGGGGGGGGTGGCCTCAGCCCAGCCTGCGCCCTCTCGCAGTCTGGGAACCCTCAGGGGATGTCCACCTGCTGGCTTAGGCCTGCTTTCCCAGTGATTGGGCCTAAGCTGGCAGTCAGATATCCCTCTGGCAGCCTGGGAGCCCTCGGGGGATGTCCACTTGCCAGTGTGGAGAAGACCTAAACTGCAGTTGGACATCCTTAGCACTGCTGAGGAGGCAGGAGAGGCTCCCACCACCACCACTGTAGTGGCAGCCATCATTCTGGCTTGTGGCTGAGCAGAGCTCCCACTGTGGGAATGAACTGACCACCAGGGGCAGCTCCTGCATTGAGTGTCTACCCCCTGGTAGTCAGTGTGTGTCATAGTGACCAGTCATTCCCAGTGGTTCTGCTGTTAGGAACAATTTTCATATAACCCCTTTATTATATAGGATAGAGGCCTGGTGCATGGGTGGGGGTTGACTGGTTTGCCTTGAAGGGTGTCCCAGATCAGGGTGGGGGTCCTACTGGAGTTCTTGGCCAGCCTGGGTGAGGGGCTGAGGGCTGTTTTCAGACTGGCCACACTCCCCTCAGAGTAGGGGTCCCTGCTGGGGTGCCTGGCCAGCCTGGTGAGGGGCTGAGGGCCGTTTTCTGGCTGACCAAGCCCCCAGCAAGGACACTCACCCCATGAGGGTGGGGTCATCTTGGGTGAGGGGCTGATGGCTGTTTGCAGGCTAGCCACAGCTCCCAGCCACCCAAGCTCCCAGCAAGACTGGATGGAAGCAGGTATCTGAGGTTTATTTGTCTTCTATAATTGAAACTTTATTGCCTTGAGCAGAGGCCACAGCCTGCCTAGCCAGGCAGCTTCCTCCATCACCAGGGCAATGAAACCTCCTACTTGCTCTAGCTCCGTGGCTTCTATAATTGAAACTTTATTGCCTTGAGTGGAGGCCATAGCCTGCCTAGGTAGGCAGCTTCCTCCATTGCCAGGGCAACGCAGCCTCCTGCTTGCTCCAGCTCCATGGCTTCTATAATTGAAACTTTATTGCCTTGAGCGGAGGCCACAGCCACCTAGGCAGGCAGCTTCCTTCATTGCCAGGGCAACGAAGCCTCCTGCTTGCTCTAGCTCTGTGGCTGCCGGCCGCCATCTTGGTTAGGTTAATTTGCATATAGTCACTCTGATTGGATGGTGGGCGTGGCTTGGGATGTAGTGGAGTGATGCAATTAGCATATTACTTTTATTAGATCAGATAAACACAATATACATATGCATGTACATAATATTATATGTTGTGTACATATCTCTATATATTTTTAAGAGGGAAATTGGGAATGAATGTTATCTGGGCTCTTAATTTATTCTCTGAGCAAAACTATTATATAAGCCAGAAAACTCCTGAATTTGGGAACACTGTCTGATTCTCTCCAGGCTTAGTCACAGGCAACTGTTTCTTCCTTCCACCCCTATTGCTAAAGTCACTTAGAGACTATTTAAATGGGTAAGAAAAAGAAAGTCCATCTTTAGGTTGAAGGCTGTGCAGACAACATCTAACCAATACTTAGTGTGGAAATAATTATGGAGTAGAAGGAGCATGAAATTATATGGTGAATCTCAGGCTCTTGGTGTCCTTCCATTTTTATCTCATTTTTATCAAAAGAATAACAATATGTTCTTGCTTAGATAGAGAAGGGCATTCCTAAGTATGGAAGGTCCTGCACCAGAGATACTTGGCTAAAAGTCAGTAATCATTACAAAGGGAAAGGTGGAGGACATATGAGGCAAGTATTCATGGAATGATATCTTGGATGGTTTAGGAGGCATGCAGCTCAGTGTACAAGTAGAGGGTGTAGTCTCATTTCCACTTCCAGCCAAAATGATGAGACCAAGAAGAGTCAAAAAGACACACTTTATTAGCTATTCTCTGTGTTCAAAACCTCTGTCTCTCTGTCTCCCTTCCCCACTACCACTCATCTCCTGCAGGGCACCACATTCCCATGGAATCCTCTATGTGGTTCTCATGGTGGGAGAACAATAGGGTTGTTAAAATGGCCACTTCCAGGACACTCAGCAGAGTGTTGTTCTTCTTTGGGGAAAGGTAGGACAACCAACTTCTTAATCATAGGCCCCCAGAAGAGGAAGGAAACATTGAGGGGTTCTCCCTGGGGATTTGTGGTTAGATCCAGGTGCACTGGGAAGGCCTCAGCAGGATCCATTTCCTTAGATTCTTCATCATCCAGCTCAGGAAGGTACTGGACAGATCCACTTAGCACACCTTTGGAGGGTGAGCGCGTGGGATTTTTGTTTTTCCGGTAAACAGAAAATTTTCTCGTTCTAGGTGTGGGAGCCTGGAATAAAAATGCTTTCAATAAGGGAATGTTCTCTAGGGAAATCTCTTCTGTGGCTGGTGCCAGGCTAAGCTGTTCTATGCCTTTCTGATGGAATGTTTTAAGGGGAGCCAGCTAGAGGGATGGGCCTCTGGTTAAAGGGTTATAAAGCAAAACAGATAAGGCCAGGAGGAACTAAGACTGGTAGAAGCTTGATAGCAAGCTTGATCCAGAGGACTTAAATGGCATATTCAAAGTCCCTAGTGGACTGTCTCCCTGCTCCTAGTGTGACAGCAATAGCACCATTACTAATTGTTTATGCTCTGACAGACCCAATACAGCACCCTTTATCCAGGTCTCACTTTTTTCTCACAAGAACTAAATGAGGTGAGCATGGCTAGCCCATTCATAGATGAGGCAACATGACCCAGAGAGGTAAGAATTTGCCCATGATCACATAGCTCATAGGTAGCTGATCAGGACTGGAACCCAGGTGGCCTCTCTCAACTACCCTTTCAACTACATCAGGTTGTCTCATATTAAGTGCTCAATAAACACTTCTGGAACGGGACCAAGTATTTCCATGGAAACAACTTCTCCCATCAGTTTAGGGTAAGGGTTTTTGGGACACTGAATTTAATGTCCCAGGGCCTGAGCCATCCAAGCTCAGAGGCCCTATTTATGAAAGTCTTAATTATTCTGCAGGAGCTCATTGGGACTAAAACAAAGAGTGACAGGTCTTTATCCTATGGGTGTGACCTCAGGGCAACCTAAATAAAATGGTGATCATGGATCTTAGAAAAATAAAATGAGAGGATGAGGTAGGGAGAGTTAAAACATAGATATTCTGCTTTTTTTTTCTTCACATAAAAACAAACAATTAAAATGAAAAAATACCTGTGATTGAAAGAAGTCACAATTTACACCGACACGCTTTACTTCAAATCTTCGGCCCAGAGTACCTCTGCAAATACCAACAGGCTAAAAAAAGAGAGAGAAATAGAGAGAGAGAGAGAGAGAGAGAGAGAGGAGATACAAAATTGTTTGAGTTCTACAATTATCAATGATTATAAATGGAAATCAACTTGCTTTCTGCTTGTGTGGACAAACAGCCAATCAACATTTATATGCTACTACCATGCAATAGGTAAGCTGTGAGCCAATTATCTCTAGACTAGTGACCTCATGCACACTGAAAGAAAATTAATTAGAAGGTGGCTGGCAGGGTGGGACTGGACAAGATGGGCCAACTACCTGTGGTTAGTCCCTGGCCAGCTGCACCTGGGGTGGCACCATGGCTTGAAAGTCTACAGAGTGAGTGGGGTCCCTCTGCCAGGTGGTGTCCCTTACTTCTCTAACTTCCCCTGAGGGGTTCTGGAGTACAAAAGGGCACTCTGCAAAGTTGCTGTCATACGTACAGGGTGTGGAACACAAAAGCAAGTGTGCAGTAAACCAGGTTCGGAGCCGACAGTTCCTCAGTAACAACAAAACCCACAGCCAAAGGTGGAATCATGCAGCCCCATGAGGAATTGGGCTCCCTCCTCTTTGGTTTCAGGATGCATCACCCAAGAACGGCCACTGCCAAGTTACTACAGCTTGGCAGCTCCTGCATTGAGAGTCTGCTCCCTGGTGGTCCGTGAGCATCAGAATGACCAGTTGGACGGAGGGAAGAACCCTTAGCATATTAGCCTTATATATATAGATTACTCCTCCAGGTAACCACCCAAACAAGTCTACATTGCCTCCAATGATGGAAAATTTAAAACTTCTTGAGGAGGAGGAGGAGAAAGATGGCTGCCAATGGGAAGGCAGACTGCAAGATAGTGTGTGAGTGAGAGAACGAAAGGACAGTGTGTGGACATACAGGGAGTGTATATCTGTGGGTGAGGGACAGCTATATTCTAAGGGACTGTTGGGGACTGCCAGACCTGGCTCCCCTGACCAACAGCCTCCACTGCTGCTGAAATCTCTCCCAGAGTGACCAGCTCTGCCGCAAAGACCATGCCATCTTGAAGGGGAGAGTGGCTGTTATCAGAAGTCTATACATCTCAGGACTCTACAACCACACCACCCAGGGACCAGCTACAAAATCAGGAACACCAGATCTCAAGCAACATGAATACAAAGACTCGGATGAGCTCTGCACCTTTCATGGAAAGGTCAGATTTCGCCTAGGGAAAGGTGAGGTCTGTGGTCCAGGCTGCAGAGAGAAACATGCACAATGGGATCTAGAGGTTCAGGGGAAGTCTGCACCTTACAAAAACTGTGGCCGTTGGGCTAACATGATCCACAAATGTGGAAGGGGATCTGCAGGGCTTCTGGGAGAAGGGAACTCTAAAAATCAACCCTTAGCTGAACTGGGCGCAAAAAGGCAGCCTGAAATTTTATCAGTGTACCGGCTACTTAGTGCCAGGGCATAAAAGACATGCACAGAGACATTCACAGAGTTGTGCTCAGTGCCAGAGGGTAAAAGTCAAGAGTTCATGCACTTATTCTGGCTATTTTTTTCTCTTTAAATCATTGCTTTTGATTACTAAGCCCAGTACATAGGATCACCCAATTAGGGACACTCTAAGAGACTGCAGGGGAAAGTTGTTTTTGTGGAACCTGGGGATCAGAGAGGGAAATAACGATCAGAGAACCAGATCTGGGGCAGTCTATTCTCCCAAACCAGTATTAAGTGCACCAGGAAAAACAAAATCTAAATACTGGCTAGAGAGGACTTATAGCCCCAGAGGTCAATCCAGAAACACTGCCACCCAGGGGTTGAATCACAAATTGACTCTTGTATAAACACAAATAAGGAGTCACTGCCTGCTTAAAAATCACAGAAGAGCAGTGGAACGCAGGGAACTTTAATACTGTCCTGACTACCTGACAGGAAACTGGTGTGCCAAACAGGATAGTAGAGGAAGTGAATGACCTTCACTACTACACATTTTTATTTTTTCATCTTTTACTTAGGGAATAAATTTTTTTCTTTTTTCCTTACTTGATTTTACCTTTGTAATTATTATATTTTTATTTTTAATCAGTATTATTACTACTACTATTTAACCTTTTTTTCAGTGTCGTTTTATTTTCTCCTTATTTTATTTTAGCATGAGTGTTGTGCATTCTGTTTTCATTTTTCCTTTAGCATCATTTTGCTCTATCTCAACTTTACCTTTATGTCAACACTCTCTTCCTCACTTTTCCCCTTTTGTTGTTCTGTTTCTCTTACCCTGTTCCTGCTTTAAATTATCCCTATTCCTTCTATTTACCCCATTAAAAATTCTCCCTACTTATATATCTAATTTCTGATTCCCTGCTCTAAGTTCATACATACCTCTCTCTTTTGTTTCTTCACTATCCAAATTTTTGTTTTCTCTTCCCCTTTTTTGTTGCTGATGTTATTATTTTTTTTGCTTTGTTTTGTTCTGGGTTTTTTGTTTTATTTTGTTTTGCCTTTCTTTCTGTCCTATTGTTGTTTGCTTGATTTTTTATTAGGTTGGTTTTCTTTTTGTGCTTGTTTGTGAAATTATTTCTCTGTTTTTTGTGTTTTTTGTTTTTGTTTGTTTTGTTTGTTTCTATTTTTCCCCTCCTCACTTGTTATTAGCTGTTGTTTGTAGTTTGACTTCATCTTTGGTTGTTTGCATTTTTTTTGGATTAGTGGTTGTTCTATTGGAGTTTTCTCCCCACATAAATAGTTTTTTTCTCTCCTTCTTTATTATTCTCTTTTTTTTCTCTCTTACTTTTTTTCCTTTTCTCAATATCATTTTTGCACTCTTTTTTTTTCTTATCCCCTAATTCTCTTTACTCTGGTCACCTTTATTTGGGGTTATTACTATCATGAATACATTTGTGTTCAGTGCCTTGTGGATTGTGCCTTGTTGTGTTGTATTTTGTGCCTTTCAATCATCGCAGGAGAGAGATCTACATAACCAAATATCCAGAAAAGAGAGATCATGGGGATACAAAGAAACAGCCCTCATATGAAAGAAAAACAGGCATCACCAGAAAAGGAGGTAAACGAAATGGAGGCAAGCAATATGTCAGAGAAAGAATTCAGAGAAATGGTCATAAGGTCACTGAAGGAATAGAAGACAAATTCAACAATATGTGTAAAAACCAAGAGGAAATGAAGAACCAAGAAGAAATGAAAAATGACATTGTTGCTATAAAGAACTCAATAGAAAGCATCAACAATAGACTAGAAGAAGCAGAGGACTGCATCAGTGAGCTAAAGACAGGTAGGGAAAAAAAATACCCAAACAGAACAGCATTTAGAAAAAAAAACCTTAAAAAACAGGAGCAGGCCTAAGAGAAGTTTGGGACAACATGAGACAAAATAACATCCTCATAATAGGGTGCCAAAAGGAGAGAAAACTAACCAAAGAATAGTAAACCTGGTTGAAGAAATAATGACAGAAAACTTCCCTGGTATAAGAAAGAAAAAACTCACACATATCCAAGAAGCTCACAGAGTCCCAAACAAAATGAGACCCCAAAGACCAATGCCAAAGCACATTATAATTAAATTGGCAAACACCAACGACAAAGTAAGAATCTTAAAAACAGCCAGAGAGAGACAGAAAGTTAGCTACAAAGGATCCCCCACCAGACTAGTGACTGATTCCTCAACAGAAACATATCCGGCCAGAAGTGAATGGAATGAAATATACAAAGTTATGCAAAGGGAAGAGTCTGAATCCAAGAATACTGTACCCAGCAAGGTTATCAATCAAAATTGAGGGGGAAATCAGGAGCTTCACAGACAAAAAAGAACTAAGGGAGTTTACTACCACCAAACCAGCAATGCAAGAAATGCTAAAGGGTCTGCTGTAAAAAGAAGAAATAGGAAGCGAAGAAGAAACACAGGCATAAAGAATAAAAATGGTGACAAATAAGTGCCTATCAATAATAACTTTAAATATAAATGGATTAAATTGCCCAATCAAAAGACATAGGGTAGCTGAATGGATAAGAAAATATGACCCATATATCTGCTATCTACAGGAAACCCACCTCAGAAAAAAGGACTCACACAGACTGATGGTGAAGGGATGGAAAAGGTTATTTAAGCGAATGGAAATGAAAAAAAGTTGGGGTAGCAATACTTATATCTGACAAATTAGATCTCAAAGTGAAGGACATAACAAGAGATTAGGAAGGCCACTTCATAACACTAACGGGAACAATCCAACAAGAAGAAATACCGTATTTTCCAGCATATAAGATGACTGAGTGTATAAGACGACCCCCAATTTTTCCAGTTAAAATATAGAGTTTGGGATATACTCACCATATAAGACTACCCCTCTTCCAACGCACACCAAATAAAAATTTAAAAAACATCAGATTTGATTTGAAATGAATGGAGTGCAGCCGTTTTTGAGCTCCCCCTACCATATGCGGTGACTGCAGATTTTCCAGTCCAGCTCAAAAGTTTCAGCATGCGCCCTATAAGATGACACCTGGCATATAAGATGACTCCCGACTTTTGAGAAGATTTTCCTGGGTTAAAAGTCATCTTATACGCTGGAAAATATGGTAACTCTGGTAAACATATATGCATTCAATACAGGAGCACCCAAATACATAAAAAATTTTCTGGAGAATATCAAGGGAGAGATTGACAGCAATAGAGTCATAGTAGGGGACTTTAATACTCCACTATCACCATTAGACAAATCCTCTAAACCAAAAAATCAGCAAAGAAACATCAATCCTAAATGATTCACTAGATCAGATGGAATTAATTGACATCTTCAGAACATTTAACCCCAAAGTCATAGAATATACATTCTTCTCAAGTGCACATGAGTCATTTTGAAAGAAAGACCATGTATTGGGTCACAGGCAAAGTCTCTTCAAATTCAAGAAGATAGAAATAATATCAAGGATCTTCTCAGATCACAATGGCATAAAACTAGAAATCAACTACAATAAAAACAATAAAAAAATCAAACACTTGGAGGCTAAATAGCATGCTACTAAACAATGACTGGGTTACCAGAGAGATCAAAAAAGAAATAAAAAGCATCATGGCAACAAAGGACAATGAAAACACAACAATCCAAAATCTATGGGACACAATGAAAGCAGTCTTGAGAGGGAAGTTCCTAGCTCTACAAGCCTACCTCAAAAAAACAAAACAAAACAAAACAAAACAAAAAAAAACAAGAAAAACTGGTAAATGATCTAACTCAACAACTCAAAGAGTTAGAAAGAGAGCAACAAGAAAAGCCCACAGTATTTAGAAGGAAGGAAATAATAAAGACCAGAGCAGAGATCAACGACATAGAGACCAAAAAAATAATACATAAGATCAACAAAATCAAGAGCTGGTTCTTTGAAAGGGTAAACAAGATTGATGAACCTCTAGCCAAGCTCACCAAGAAGGAAAGAGAGAGAATCCAAATAAACAAAATCAGAAATGAAAGAGGTTAAATAACAACCGATCCCACAGAAATACAAATAATTATGAAAAAATATTACGAATAACTCTATTCCAACATAAAGGAAAACCTAGATGAAATGGACATATTCTTAGAAAAATAGAAGCTCCCAAAACTCAACCAAGAAAAACCTGAATAGGCCGATAACTACCGAGGAAATTGAAATAGTGATCAAAATTCTTCCAGCAAACAAAAGCCCTGGTCTGGACAGCTTTACAAGCATTCAAAGAAGAACTAAAACCTACCCTCCTCAGACTATTCCAAAAAATTAAGAGGAAGGCATACTTCCAAGCTTTTTTTATGAAGCCAGCATTACCCTAATCTCAAAACCAGATAAAGACACCACAAAAAAAGAGAACTACAGGCCAATATCCATGATGAACATAGATGCTAAAATCCCAACAAAATTCTAGCAAATCAGATTCAGCAATACATTAGAAAGATCATACACCATGACCAAATGGGATTTATTCCAGGGATGCAAGGATGGTAAAATATCTGCAAATCAATAAATGTGATACATCACATAAACAAACTGAGAGACAAAAATCACATAATCATATCAATTGATGCAGAAAAAGCATTTGACAAAATCTAACACCCAAAAATTCATCTGGAATAATAAAAGACCCCAAATAGCCACAGCTGTCCTGAGAAAGAAGAACAAAGTTGGAAGGATCACAATACCAGACATCAAACTATACTACCAAGCCAAAGTTCTCAAAACTGCCTAGTACTGACACAAGAACAGACATATAAACCAATGGAACAGAAGAGAGGACCTAGAAATTGGTCCAAGCCATTATACTCAATTAATATTTGACAAAGGAGGCAAGAACATACAATGGAGTCAAAACAGTCTCTATAATAAATTGTGCTGGAAAATTTGGTCAGATGCATGAAAAAAAAATGAAACTAGACCACCATCTTATACCATACACAAAAACAAACTCAAAATGGCTACAGGACTTGAACATAAGACAGGAACCCATAAAAATCCTATAAGACTCCATAGGCAGCTAAAGTGCAGATATATGTCATAGCAATATCTTTACAGACACAAATCCTATAGCAAGAGAGACTAAGGAGAAAATAAACAAATGGGACTACATCAAAATGAAAAGCTTATGTACAGCAAAAGAAACCATCAACAAAACAACTAGAAAGCCCACTGCATGGGAGAACATATTTGCCAATGTTATTTCTGATAAGGGTTTAATCACCAATATTTACAGGGAACTCAGACAACGTAACAAAAGGAAGATAAAAAATCCAATTTAAAAATGGGCAAAGGACCTAAATAGACACTTTTCAAAAGAGGACATTCAGAAAGCCAAGAGACACATGAAAACATGCTCAAAGTCACTAATTATCTGAGATATGAAAATCAAAACAACAATGAGATATCACCTCACCCCTGTCAGAATTGCTATTGTAAGGTCTGGGGGCTGGGTAGATAGGGACCTTCAGGACCCCACCCCACTGAGCTGGATAAACAACCCAGGGTCAAACTGCAGCTACGATAAAACATCCTGTCTGACAGTGGCGCCACCAGGACCTACCAGAATGACCAAATAGCGGCTGTGATAACACCCTTCTTAACAATAAACGGCCATCTAGGATTTTTCAGAATGGCCAATATGCAGTTGTACAAACTCCCCACTTAAACATAAATCACCACCCCCCCCCCCCACACACACACACAATCTACCATGGACAAACCTGATTGGTCCAAAAGCAGCATAAAGAAACTTCGCCAGGCATGTGTGTCTGTGACTCACATGGCCTGTGTTTCCCCCTGAACTGTGGGACCTCACCTGAGAGCTTTCAATAAACTTGATTTTTCGCTTTTACCCTGCTTGTCTTGGTCAACTTATTGGTTTTTGGTCAGATTAAATCTTACAGCTATCATCAACAAATCAACAAATGACAAGTACTGGAGAGAATGCAGAGAAAAAGGAACCCTTCTTCACTGCTGGTGGAAATACAGACTGGTGCAGTCATTGTGGAAAATAGTATGGCAAACATATTTTAAAAAAGAAAAAGATTATAAATTAATAACCTAACCTCTACCTTAGAAAACCAGAAAAAAGAGTAAAATAAGCCCAATGCAAGCACAAAGAAGGTAAAAATAAAGAATAGAGAGGGAATAAACTAGGTGATAAAAATAACACAAAGAAAATAAACAAACAGAAAGTTGACTACTTGAAAAGATCAATAAAATTGACTAAGTCCTAGTTAGACTTACCCCCCCCCCCACAAAGACTCAAAATACTAAAATTAGAATTAAAGAGGGAACATTACTTCAGATCTTTCAAAAATAAAAAGGGAATACTGTAAACAACTATACTGGCAAATTAGATAACTTAGACAAAATAGAAAAATTCCTAGGAATATACGAGCTACCAAAATCCACTAAAGAAGAAATAAAAAATAGACTTTTAACAAGAGATTGGATTATTAGTAAAAAAAATAATAATAAAAAAAAAAACTTCCCACAAAGCATAGCCCAGGCCCAGATGGCTTTATTGGTGCATTCTACCAAACAGTTGATGAAGAATGAATACCAACAAACTCTTCCAAAATAAAATAGGAGAAAATTTTCAACTCATTCTATGAGGCCAATATTAAACTCATATTAAAATAGGACAGAGAGAACACACACAAAAAAACTATAGATCAATATTTCTTATGAATACAGATAAAAAATCTTTTAAAAAATACTAACAAATGGAGTTCAGCAACATGTAAAAAGTATTATGCACCATGATCAATTGGGATTCATTCCCAAAGTGAAAGACTGTATTAATATACAAAAGTCAATCATTACTATACTAGGGGCCCGGTGCACAAAAATTTGTGCACTCAGGAGGTCCCTCAGCCCGGCCTGTGCCCTCTCACAGTCTGGGACCCTTCTGGGGATGTCCACCTGCTGGCATGCCTGGTCAGCCTGGATGAGGGGCTGATGGCTGCTTGCAGGCTGGCCAAGCCCCCCTTTGTGGACCCTCACCCCATTGGGGTGTGGCCAGCTTGGGTGACGGGCTGAGGGCCATTTTTAGGCTGCCCACAGCCCCTTCAGCTTTTGGGTCCCTACTGGGGTGCCTGGGCAGCCTGGGTGAGGATCTGAGGGGTGTTTTCAGGCTGCCCACAGTCCCTTCAGGTTTTGGGTCCCTACTGGGGTACCTTGCCAGCCTGGGTGAGGGGCTGATGGCTGTTTGCAGGCTGGCCAAGCCCCCCAGTGTGGACATTCACCCCATTGGGTAGTGGCCAGCCTGGGTGCGGGTCTGAGGGCTGTTTTCAGGCTTTCAGGCTGCCCACAGCTCCCATTGACTCAACGTCCCAGCAAGGCTGGCTGAAGCAGGTTTCTGGGGTTTATTTATCTTCTATAATTGATACACTGTTACTTTAAGCCGAGGCCTAGGCAGGTAATGAAGCCTCCTGTTGGCTTCAGCTCCGTGGCTTCTATAATTGAAAGAATGTTGCCTTAGTAGACTCTAGGCAGGCAGTTTCCTCCATCACTGGTGCAACAGAAGCCTGCTGTTTGCTTCAGCTCTGAGGCTTCTATAATTGCAAGTATGTTGCAACAATGTTGCCTGGAGCCGGGAGAAGCCCAGTTGGCTGGCAGACAGTTTACTCCTGGTGCAACGGAAGCCTCCTGCTTATGCCAGCTCCGTGACTGCCGGCCTCCGTCTTGGCTGGGTTAATTTGCATACAGCTGCTCTGATGGCTGATGGGCGTGGCTTAGGCATCCTGTAGAAACGGTCAATTTTAATATTACTCTTTTATTAGATTAGATAGAATACTAATAGATTAAAAGAGGGGGGGAATCAAATGATTATCTCATTAACACAGAAAAAGCATTTGACAAACTCTAACACTCTTTCTTGATAAAAGCATTCAACAAACTAACAGTAGAAGGATACTTCTCAACTTGATAAACGGTATCTAAGAAAAACCTACAGTTAACATCATGTTAAATAATTAAATACTGAATCCTTCCCTCCCTAAAAACAGGAATAAGATAAGGATATCTATCCTCTCCACCTCTATTTTACATTGCACTGGAAGTTCTAGACAGGAATATCCTAACTAATAAAAGCATAATATTAAAATTAACTGTTTCTTCGGGATGCCTAAGCCACGCCCACCAGCCAATCAGAGTGACTGTATGCAAATTAACCCAGCCAACATGGAGGCCGGCAGTCACGGAGCTGGAGTAAGCAGGAGGCTTCCATTGCACCAGGAGTAAACTGTCTGCCGGCCAACTGGGCCTCTCTCCGCTCCAGGGAACAACATATTTGCAATAAATGTCTCAATCCTAGAAGACTCAGGAGCAAACAGCAAGCCGGGCCTGACTTCTAATTAAATATTGTTTCGTTATAGAAGCCAGAGCTGAAGCAGAGGAGGTTTCATTACTAGGCCCCGGCTTAAAGGAACAGTGTATCAATTATAGAAGATAAACAAACCCCAGAAAACTGCTTCCAGTCAGCCTTGCTGGGACATTGGGTCAATGGGAGCTGTGGGCAGCCTGAAATTCTGAAAACAACCATCAGCCCCTCACCTATGCTGGCCACACCCCAATGGGGTGAGAGACGTTACTGGGAGGCTTGGCCAGCCTGCAAACAGCCATCAGCCCCTCACCCATGCTGGCACACCCCAATGCAGTGAGGGATGCCACTGGGGGGCTTGGCCAGCCTGCAAACAGCCATCAGCCCCTCATCCATGCTGGCACACCCCAATGGGGTGAGGGACGCCACTGGGGGTCTTGGCCAGCCTGCAAACAACCATCAGCTCCTCATCCAGGCTGACCAGGCACACCAGCAGGTGGACACTCCCAGAGGGGTCCCAGACTGCAAGAGGGCACAGGTCGGGCTGATGGACCTCCCGAGTGCACAAATTTTTGTGCACTGGACCCCTAGTCTAATATAATAAAAGAGTAATATGCAAATTGACCATCACCCGAGACACCTAAGCCACACCCATCATCCAAGCCACGCCTCCAAGCCAATCAGAGCAGCTGTATGCAAATTAACCCAGCCAAGATGGAGGCTGGCAGCCACAGAGCTAGAGCAAACCAGAGGCTTCTGTTGCAACTGCCTGCCTAGGCTGGCTGAGCCTCTGGTCACAATAACAATGTTTCAATTATAGAAGCCATAGAGCTGAAACAAACAGGAGGTTTCATTACTTGCCTAGGGCTCAGCTTAAAGCAGCAGTGTTTCAATTATCTAAACTAATAAAAGCATAATATTGAAATTAACTGTTTCTTTGGGACGCCTAAGCCATGCCTACCAGCCAATCAGAGCAGCTGTATGCAAATTAACCCAGCCAAAATGGATGTTGGCAGGGCGGCTCTGCACTGGGAGCCTCCTCTGCTGGCACAGCCGTGCCGGGTGTGTCAGCTCAGTGGAGGGGTTTTCAGCCCGGGGCCTCCTCGGGGTGTCCAGGAGCACCTGTCCTGGTTCCGCTGCCTGGCTCTGCCCCAGGGGCCTCCTCGGGGGTGTGCAGGAGCACTTGTCCAGGGTCCATTGCCTTCGTCCACCTCCCGGGGGCCTCCTCAGTGTGTACAGGAGCATCTGCTGCACAGTGCAGAGCATCCAAAGCCAGTCCGCTGCCTGGCTCCACCCCGGGCTGAGAGACACCCCCCCCCACCCCGAGTGCACAAACTTTTGTGCACTGGGCCCCTAGTTAGTCAAATAAATGAATAAAGGCATGCAGATTAGAAAGGAAGAAGTAAACTATCTCTATTTGCAGATGACATGATTTTGTACATATATAGAAAATCTTAAGGAATCTACTGGAAAACTATTAGAACTAATAAATGAGTTTGGCACAGTTAAAAGATACAGATCAATATATAAAAATCAATTGTATTTCTATAAATTTGCTATGAATAATCAAAAAATAAAATTAAGAAGACAAATACATGATGGTAGCATCAAAGAGAATAAAATATTTAGGTGTAAAAATAAATATAAGTCTTGTACACTGAAAATTACCAAACATTGTTGAAAGAAACTAAGCTCTAAAAAAATGGAAAGACATCCCATATTCATGGATTGGAAGACTTAATATTGTTAAGATGATCATGCTTCCCACATTGATCTACAGATTCAATGCAATCAATCCCTTTCAAATAACCAACTGCCTTTTCTTTTCATTCTCACCCAATATTGATTTGAGAGAGAGAAAGCAGCATTGATATGAGAGAGAAACATTGATCAATTGCCTCCTGTATGTACTCAACTGGGAATCAAACTCACAACATACTAGTAGGTATGTGCCCTGACAAGGAATCAAACTTGCAACCTTTTGGTGTTCGTGATGATGCTCCAGCCAACTGAGCTACACAAGCCAGAGATCTAATTGCCTTTTTAAAAAATAGAAACTAACAAGCTGATCCTAAAATTGTTGTGAAAATTCAAGGAACCTAGAATACCGAAAACAATCTTGAAGGAGAGCAGGGAGGACTCACACTTCCCAATTTTAAAACTTACTATAAAGCTATAATATTTAAGATAAATTGGTAGTTATGTAAGAATAGATATATAGACCAGTGGAATAAAATTGAGAGTATAGAAATAAACCCTTATACTTATGGTCAATTGATCTTCTTAAAGTATGCAAGACAATTAAATGGGGGAAGAAATAGTGTTTTGAACAAATAGTGCTGGAACACCTGGATATCCACATGCAAAAGAATAAAGTTGAATCTCCCACGTCTCATCATAATGGTGTGGTGAAGGCCTGGGGATCAGGGGAGGGCAGAGTGGGCTAGAAGGAGTCAATGTTGCAATACTTTCAACAATAAAGATTTTAAAAATAAATACATAAGTAAATAAAAAAATTTTAAAAATTAAAAATGGGTCATACATAAGAGCTAAAACTATAAAAGTCTTAGCTGAATCCATATGAGTAAATCTTACTGATCTTGGATTATGCAATGGTGTTTTAGGTATGACATCAAAAGCACATTCAACAAAAGAAAAAATATACAACTACGACTTCATCAAAATTAAAGACTTTGTACTTCAGAAAACATCATCAAGAAAATGAAAAGACAATCCAGACAACGGAAAAAATATTTGAGAACCACATAACTGATGAGGGGATTGTATCCAGAATATGTACAGAACTCTTACACATCAACTATAAAAAAATAAATAGGCCAATTTTAAAATGGACAAAGGATTTGAATAGATTTCTCCAAAGAATATATACAATTGTCCAGTAAGCACATTGAAAGATCAACATCATTAGCTATGAGGAAAATGCAAATAACAACCAAATAAAATATTACCTCATATCCAGTAAGATGGCTATACTAAAAAGACAGATAATAATAATAAGCATTGGCATGTGTGTAGAGAAATTAAAACCCTCCTACATTGCTGATGGGTTTATAAAACTGGTGCAGTCACTTTTCAGTTAGTCAAAAGGTTAAACATAGAGTTCTCATATGACCCAGCAATCCCAGTCCAAGGTATATACTCAAGAGAAATGAAAACATATGCATCCATAAAAGCTTGTACACAAATGTCCATAGCAACATTATTCATAATAGCTCAAGTGAGGAAACCCAAATATTCATCAACTGATGAATTAATAATATATGGTATATTCATATAATTAAATATTATTTGATAATTAAAAGAAATGAAGCACTGATACATTCTACAAAATGAATAATCCTTAAACACATTATGTTAAGTGAAAGAAAACAGATTCAAAAGGCCATACAGTATAATTCCATTATCTGAAATGTTCAGATAAGGGTAAAGTCACAGATAGAGCAAATAGATTAGAGGCTTCCATGGGTGTGGGTAAGGGACCAAGGAGGGTGATTGCTAATGGGTATGGGGTTTCTTTAGAAACTGATGAAAATGTTCTAAAATTAGATACTGATGGTGGTGGCACAACTCTGAGAATACACTAAAAAGTCACTAAGTTTTTTGGTTAAAGGATGAATTTAAAGGTGTGTGAATTATGTTTTAATAAAGTTGTTATTATAAACTAGGGGCCCGGTGCATGAAATTCTTGCACTGTGGGGGGGTGGGGGATTCCTTAGCCCAGCCTGCTCCCTCTCACATATTGGGAGCCCTCAGGGGGTGTCCTACTGATGGCTTAGGCCCATTCCCTGATCCCCTTGAGGATGGGGCCTAAGCTGAAGTCTGGCCTCCTTTTGTGGGAGGCAACCAGGCTAATTAAAGGAAGTCACCAGCCCCATCACCCCGCTGCTGCAGCCACTGCCAGTCACCACAGCCACCAAGGTGTTTTCATCAACACAAACTCCAGTCCCTTCAACCATGAAGAAATGACAACTTTCTTTAGGCATTTTCAAGATGTGTCTTTCATAGGGCATGACATTTCTTTCTTTCTTTATTTTTTTATCCTGAGGATATGTTTCCATTGATTTTTAGAAAATGTGAGAGAGAAGGGAAAAATAGAGAGAAACATCAAAGTGAGAGGAACACTTTGATTGGTTATCTCTTGCATATGCCCTGACATGGGCCCTGGTCAGGGAGGAGCCTGCAACCTAGGTACATGCTCTTGGTCAGAATTGAAACCAGACCCTGCAGTCAGCAGGCTAAGGCATTATTCACTGAGCCAAACCGGCTAGGGCAGGATATGACATTTCTTAGCCCCCCAGCAGTGGACCTTCATTATTTTTTCCTCCAGTAATGTGGTGGAAAAACCCTAGATTGCCTTTAAGGATTCTTATTACCAAAGTTACTAAGAATACCAGTGGCATACAGGGAGCTTAGCCAAAGAGCAGTCAGAAAAGGTGTTTCCTCTGTAGTTCACTCCGATCACTGGCTCCACTTCTGCCCCTTCAATCCCAGCTCCACCCCTTCCCAGGCCTGTAGCCTCTGGCCAAGGCTGCAGGCCTGGGCAGAAGACCCCCAAGCTCTTCCGATTGCCAGCTTCACAGAGCCCATGCCTCTGCAATCCTTCCCCCTGCCATCACTGGCTCTGCCCTTGCCCCACTGGCAGCCTCTGGCCAAGGCTTCAGGCCTGGGCAGGAGATCCCCAGATCTCTGCTTTGCTGGATCCACTGGTGCTCAGACCTCTGCGATCACAGGCTTTGCCCCTGCCCCTCCAATTGCTGGCTCTGCGGAGCCCAGGCCCCTGCAATCTCTCGCCTTGCCCCTGCCCATGCCTGAGGCCTCTGTCCCAGGCCTTATGCCTGGGTAGGGCACCCTTCTACCCCTCTAATCACTGGCTCTGCTCCTGCCCCCTCCAATCACTGGCTCCGCCCTTGCCCATGCCTGAGGCCTCTGGCCGCTGTTCCACCCTTCGGGCCTCCCGCCTCCCCTACCACCTGCCTGGCTAATATGCCTGACCACTTCAGTGGAGGGTCTGAGCTGAACTGGGCGCCGCCATCTTGTGGCTCTGAGAGTGGCCATCTTGTGGCTATGGATGCCGCCATCTTGTGTCCATGGGGGTGGCCATCTTATGGCTATGGGCACTGACATCTTGTGGCCATGGGGGTGGCCATCTTTGTGATGGAGTGATGCCTAATTTGCATCTTACTCTTTTATTAGATAGGATCCTAACTAATAAAAGCATAATATTAAAATTAACCATTTCTTCGGGATGCCTAAGCCATGCCCACCAGCCAAACAGAGTGACTGTATGCAAATTAGACTAGCCAAGAGGGTGGAGGCCGCAGCCCCGGTGTGCACGGCTTCTCTGGGGCTGCGGCCTCTG
This sequence comes from Murina feae, assembly GCA_004026665.1. Taxonomy (NCBI): domain Eukaryota; kingdom Metazoa; phylum Chordata; class Mammalia; order Chiroptera; family Vespertilionidae; genus Murina; species Murina feae. The sequence goes on along the minus strand of PVJC01004092.1, from coordinate 11,686 downwards.
CCATCTTGGGAGCCTCCATCCTGGGAAGGCATCTGGCACCCTGAGCCTGCCGATGCCTTCCCAGGCGGAAGCCTTGGGGGCGGGACCAGCCAGCTGGCCAGAGGCTCCCTCCTGGGAGGCCATGGGGTGGCCACCTTCCACGCATCACTTCCCAGGAGGAAGCCTCAGAGGGCGGGGTCAGCCAGCCGGCCCTGAGGCTCCCTCCTGGGAGGCCATCGGGTGGCCAGGGCACATGCAGGGAGGCCTGAAACCTCCCTGCATATGCCACGGCCACCCAATCGCTTCCCAGGCATATGGCCCAGAGGGTCAGTGGGAGCTGTGGCCAGCCTGAAAACTGCCCTCAGCCCCTCACCCAAACTTTCCACACCCCCTGGGGTGAGAGTTCCCACTGGGGAGCTTGGCCAGCCTGCAAACAGACATTGGCCCCTCACCCAGGCTGGCCAGGCACACCAGCAGGTGGACATCCCCAGAGGGGTCCCAGACTGTGAGAGGGCATAGGCCGGGCTGAGGGACACCCCCCTTCCCCCAGTGCACAAATTTTTGTGCACCGGGCCCCTAGTAAGTAAATAAATGGAGGAAAGACTTTGAGGAATTTTTGTCCAATTGTGTTACAACACATTGTGCCAACTGGCATTCCCATCAGGTTTGTCAGATGCCTTCAAAGCACCCTCTTCATCTTGGATGCATTCTTTCAAAGGCGTCCTATTGACTTTGTCCTTCTTAAAGAGTGGCCCAAGGAATAAAACTGTATTCTAAATGTAACTGGATTTGTTCAGATACAAGTAGGACTACAATCAACCTCTGAGAAGGTTTCTCTATATTTTAGAGCTTCTTTGATCTTTTTTCTGCAAAGGCATAATATTGCTGATGAAAATTGTATTTACAATAAAATATTATTGCATCTGAGCCACTACAACCTCTAATTAGTCAGTTACTCCTTGAGGAGAAGAAAAGTCTTTGACAGCACAAATATAATTTATGCTCAATCATACTTATAGATGATCTTGGAACACAAATCTTAAATTATGAAGACATTCAGGAATACTCACCCCGGAGACAGTGGGCTGAAGTCCACAACATGGTGACTCTTTGATTAAATAGTCCACAAAGTAGGAGAGGCCAAACATCCACTGGTATGAGATAAGAGTTGAGAAATAAAAATCAAAACTCTGTATGTAGAGAAACAACTGAGGTTTGGCAGCATTGTATTTATAGAAACCATACATTCTCCGAGTCATTGTCAACACAGGTCTCCTGTTGTCCCTGTAATTCCCACCATGATCAAACTCCATATTACAATTTTGTTATGTAGAAAACATAATCAGCATTTCTTTCTTCCCTTTTAGGGATTTGAATGGGTTCTAAAAACTTTCCCTTGAGTGAGCTTAATTTTCTTCAAGCAGTTTTGTTTTTAGATGAGTTTTTCTTTATATGATAGATATCAACATAATTCAGATAAAGATGAGCCTCCATTTCTCTATCCCACAAAACTCAACATCCACTCCAGGCCTTAACATGGAGCAGAGACTGACATGTTAAATGAGATCCATGGTCAATCAGATATGAGAATGTAGCAGGAAATAGTGAATCTAGGTAGAATAAACCAAGTAGACTCTTGAGTCCATTTCCATTCATGCCTTAAAGGCACTGAGGTAAAATAAAATCCCACAACTCTTGTGGAAATTTCATGGAAGAACTTAGAAACTGAAACATAATTGATTGAATGTGCTTCAGGTCTACCAAAACAGGGAGTAAAGATTGGATTATAACCAAAAGAAGTACCTTAATATTCTCCTCTCAGTTTAGAAAGCGATAGTAACAGTCATGAGACATTGTTGGTGTAACTGGGCATTTCCACCTCACCTGCATAGAAGCTTTGGTGACTTTGACAAGAGCATATTGCCCTGATTCATTGTCCTCGTTGAATTTTGCAAGAGTCTCAGTGGCAGTTTTCAGAACTTGGGGATCTGACAAGTTAGCGGGGATGGGGCAGTCAGGACACATATTCTGAATCTTTCTTCGAGAAACTGTTGATGCCAAAGAGAGTAGTTTAAAAATAAAGTTTCTTAATGATTTTTAATCCTATAAATCACATGATAACAGCAGAAACAGAGATTAAATAAAAAAAGATATTCAGTTTCGGCAAGGATGGCATGGAAAAGGCACTATCTGGAATGAAACTTAGCTATCAGCAGTGAGTTTTCTGCAATGAGCATGTATTCCTTCAATAATGTATTAAAAATTCAAAGCAAAAGTTTGTTCACCTTTCACAAATATATTATGCTAGTAATTTTTTCAAAACAAATATGTGTTTATATTGATACAAAAACCTTCCCCCCTAATAGTAGCTCAATACCTTCTATCGTATTGCCTCTGTAAACCAGCTGAGTATCTTAAGAGGTTGGGATCTTATTATTAGTATGTCTTATTCATTTCTTAGTCTCCAACACCTAAGATAATATAAATGCTTTGCAAATGTTTATTGAGTGAATGAATGAGTGACATATGAAAGGTGCAAGCACTCTCTCTCTCTGATTCAAAAATGCAAGTCAGCCAGAAATTGGCCAATTCATTGTATGATTGGCTAAAACAATCATTCTAATGGTACAGCCAGAATTTCTGACTGGGGCTTACAAAACTAGTGTGAAAGTCAGGGTAGGAACTTCTCTGCAAGTTGTTTTTACAGAGCAAAACAGTTGATCAATTGTGCATTTATTTCAGTGTATTTGGCTATTCTTTGGGGGAGTTACACCACAGTTTGTCACTCGTGGCACCATCCCTATGTGTCACTTTCTGACCTCCCATACTTCTGATACCTGTGACTTTTGAGTCCTGATCTGTTTTACTAGTTGTTGTTCTCTAATTTAAGTAAGTCTCATCTTCTCAACCAGGAAGCTTCAACTGTGGCTAATTCAACATTTGTTCTGTTGCCTTATCCCTCAAAGGACCCAGCAGCAGTGTTCTGACCTGGAACTTGTTAGAAGTGCTCCAGGAGCCCCACCACAGACCTGTGGAATGAAAGTCTGTACTTGAACAAGATCCACCAGGGGAGTCACATGCACATAATAGTTTGACAAGTAGCCATATCCAATTTTCCCATGCCTTGGCTGCTTGCTTTCCAAAGAAGGATCCAGAATGAATACATATGCATATTTGAAATGTCACTAGTTTCATCCTCATTCTTAGCTCATTTGCTCAACAATATTATGAACTCCTTACACTTGTTAGGAACTTGGGAGAGTCTGTAGCAGGAAGAAAGAAGGTGTAAAATATTCTGCATGAAATAAGATAGAAGACTTCAAATCAAGGCCATGGTCTGTGCTCCATGAGTGGTTAGGTTCAGGTTTCATAGGAATGAGAGCAGGAGAGTTCGTTCCTTTCCTGAATAGAGAACATTATAGGAGAACATTATAGAGAACACTGGCAGTGGACCTTAAAGAATAAATATGAGTTACAAAGGTGGGGGTATCACGGGAGGGCATCCTCAGCAGAGGGAAAGGTACAAGCAAGATGCAGAGACTGGAAAGTGCAATGTGTATTCAGAAAAGAGTGGGATTTTCAGTTGAATAAAGTACAGAGGTGATGTAGTGAGGGAAGTAATGGCAGAGATAGCTAGAAAGGGAGCCTGGGGACCAGTGTAGAGATGATCCCATTTATGTCAGACTAAAAATTTAGGCTTTAATTCAATATTCATGAATAAAACTATTGCAGGTAATTTAGGAAGACTATGGGAAGAAGAGCAGTGCAAGTTGAATTTCACAGGGGAGGCAAGTATCGGATATATTAAGAACCTGACCCTGGTATGAATAGGAAATAAGAATAGGAGCACAGCTCTGCTTAATTCAATTTTTCTAACTTTCATTAAAATAAACAAAATCAGAGTGCTCTCTTACCTGGGCGAAAAGTACAGTTATAAGCAGGCAAATAAAGAATTCTTAGTGGCATGTTCACATAATATAATGCTTTGCATTTGCCGTAAACCTAGAACCAACAAACATATTTTATGACATCACGGTATAAACTCTGACTTTTTAAAATACCCCCCAAAATGAAATTGGACGTTTTACTTTTAAATATTTTTTTATTTGTTTCAGAGAGGAAGGGAGAAGGAGAGAGAGATAGAAACATTGATTGACCTCCTCCTGCATGCCCCCTACTGGGGATCAAGCCTGCAACCTTGGTATGTGCCCTGACCAGGAGTTAAACCATGACCTCCTGGATCATAAATCGATGCTCAAGCACTGAGCAGGTCAATTTTGGTGGCTTTGAGAGTGAGAAGCTGCCAGGGGGTAGTTTCAAACAATTTAAACTTCTCCAGGGACACAGCTATACTACATTTCCCAGCTTCTCTCCCAATTAGGTGTGACTGTGTATAACTGAGTTCTAACCACAAAAAGGTGAGAAGTGGCTGTAATCACTTCCAGGTCTGGCTCATGAAGATCTCCCATGTGCCATCTGCCCTCCATGCTTTTTCTATTTCTATAGCTTGATGTAGATGAACATGGTGACCACAGAAGCCGTTAGATGAAGGTGGCAGAGTCTAGAGGCACAATGTGGAAGGAACCTGGGTCTCCAAGTCATTCCTGGAGGAAAGCCTCCTCTTGAATAAGAATTTCTGTTTTGAATTTATATGAATTAGAAATAAACTTCTATCATGTTGGAATCAGTATATACTTTTTGGGTATGTGTTTCAGCAGCTAGTGTCACCTTAAAAAATATAATTTACAACAGGATAAATGAGACTCTCAGAAACACCTCTTTAAATCAAATAGGTGCAGTTTGACAAATCTGGTTACATAATTGGAAAAGATATCTTGATCAAATAGTTTACTTCTAAACACAATCATGTACTCAAAAGTGTCATATCAATTAATGGAAATAACTCAGGATAGTTGAGAACAAATAAAAATTATTATTTTCAAGCCTCTTCAATTGTCATCTTTAAAAGGATCAATTCTCAGGCCCTTTAGGTCCTATGATTCCACAAAATTCTTCCACAACACCTCTAAGAGCTTCAACTTTAAGCCTTTCCATTCCCCAACCTCAAACTTCATATTAGTATTCATTAAAACGAAAAAAGCAAAAAAACAACAAAAAAAACCAACAAATAAAAAGCTCTCCCTTTACTGCTTCCACAGTCTTCCTTAAACATACATCCAGAGCACTACAGCTCAGATATTTTTCTCACAATTTAAATACAGGCTTGGAGCCTACAGAAGGGTCTTAGAAGTAGGAAACAATTTGGGGGTCACAACCCCAATAGGACTCTCATAAATTCCCCAATTAAACTCTGTTTTGTCTAATAGAATTGGAATAACCACAGAGACACCATTGTCAAGAAAGGTATATAAAAGATGGCCAGGGCCTGGGCCACATGACTCAGTGGTTGAGCGTTGACCTATGAGCCAGGAGGTCACAGTTCAATTCCCAGACAGGGCATATGCCCAGGTTTTGGGCTCTTTCCCCAGTGTGAGATATGCAGGAGGAACCCGTGTCAGATGTGCAGGAGGCAGCCAATCAATGGTTCTCTCTAATCACAGATGTTCCTATTTTCCTCTCCCTCTCTCTTCCTCTCTGAGATCAATAAAAATATATTTAAGAAAATAAAATATGGCCAGAGACATAGAAACATGGAACAGACTGATGAATCTCAGAGGGAAGGCAGGGGTAGGTAGGTGGTGGGAAGAGATTAACCAAAGAACTTATATGCATAACCCAAGGACACAGACAATAGTGTGGTAAAGCCCTGGGGTGGGAGGCAGGGGCAGACTAGAGGGGGAAAATGGGGGGGGGGGATGAGACATCTATAATACTTTTAACAATAAAGATAAATTTTAAAAATAAAAAATGGCTCAAAATGAGCAATCTTCACCCCGTAGACAGAGGACATCCTGTTTCTCCCCTAGAGTTCCTGGGACACAAACACTTACCTGTTCATACAGGGGCTTCTCCTCACAATCCCTCCATGGCTTCTTGCTGAGCACATGGCAGTTAGTGTCTAGTACGTCCAGTGTGAAATAGAACAGAGATCCCAGGCCATCCTGTTGGAAGAGGTGAAAAAAATGTACCACAGCCCACATGAAGCAGAAATCCCTAAAGACAGGTCAAAAATGTTTCTGATTTATGGCAGAACCAGTAGCCATCATGTTAGTGATGATGTCTTATGGACTGTGGGAGACTGGACAAGTGTCAGTAAGATACTATTAGCACTTGTTCCTATTAACAGTAAAAACATGTAGTACAACCCAGCAGAGGGGAACAGAGACTTCTCAGCAGGTTTCCAATTTGAAAAGCACCTGCTGACATGTGTCCCTGGATGTCTACCCCCTCCTGGACTATGCAGCTGTGCAAACACCTGCCCCAACAGGGGATTGTCACTTGCCTGCCTGTGTTCTTGGACAGCTCTCAATCGGTTGAGGCTCAGCACATAGCCTTCCTTTAGGTTGTTATTGATGTCCTGCAGGACAGATGCCGCCATAGCCAGCATATCTGCATCATTGCAGCCACGAAGGAGGAAAGGCAAGTGGCTGGGGACCTTCTGGGGCACAGATGTAGTGGAGCAGCTCACGGCCAAGGTGCAGAGCATCAGGAGTAGGAGTAGACCCATTCTGTGGAGAACCAGACCCAGGGTGGTTCAGTATGTGGAGCTTCAAGGGTGGTATACTTATAGGATTCTGGGAGGCCAATTTGAGTAGTTTTATAGTCACAATCTGAACCTTGAACTAGAATTTAAAACACAATGTCCCATTTTTATCTCCTTGAACTCTAAATGTGGATTTCCATGAGTCAGCACTTTGAATGGGATTTGCCAATGTCTTAATCTTAGACAGCTGAGCAAACTCATATTCATGCGCACACGTAAGCAAATTTACATAATCTAACCCTTTCCCTAGAAATCATAATAAACACTTGGATCAGGGCTTCTAGGAGGTCATGACTGGATTCTGGTTTGTCTCCTTGTCTCCAAATGAATCAGAATATACAAACTGTCCTATTCTCCCATTTTCCCTAGCACCTTCCCTCCAGATAATGTCCTTGGCTGCATCAATAACTACCCCAGGCTTGGAGCTTGGGGTCACAGTCCATGAAACCAATTGTATTAGTTGAATTCACACTTCCTGCCTGGCCTTCCATGTTCACCATTCTTGTTAGATCAGGAAAAAAGGTTTTAACCCACATCACCTACATGAAAGACCAATGAGATTCCTAAAGCCCTTGGGGGATCTGGCTGGAAGTGGTCTATGTAGATTTTTTAAAACAAAGACTTCGTTTAAATAAAATAAAGGGGTGGGGAAATGGTATATCAATAGTTTGTGCATCTTATGCCAAATTTTTTCTTCCTTTTATGGAGCTGTGTGGAAGCAAACTCATAAGGAAACTGAAACCTAATAGTATTGTTAAGAGATAGACAATGGTTGACAGGTAGGCTGGAATGTAAATCACTCAAGGTTGGGACTCTTTCTTTTCTCTTTCAGCTTCTGCTTGAGGTTCAGGAAGTTTCTACTGATTGGAACTGTACAAAGCACAAATATCTTTTAAAACTCTATTAAAAAAAAAAAAACCCACAGGGAGCCACTAGGAACTCTGGGATCTAATCCTGAAGCTGGGCTCCCCAGCAGAGAGCACCAATGGAGGAGGGTACCCACATAACATCTAGCTGTGAAAAGCAGTGGGATGCTGTCTGCTAGAGAAAGTTTGAGCATCCTCTTAATTAAAGGGCCAATGCACAAAAATTCCCCGTGGAGCCACCCACCTGGCGCTCTGGCAGAGAGGAAGGGTGAAGCAGACTGGAGCTGTGAGAGCAGAACCTAGTACTGGGGACTCAGGGGATAACGCTCAGAAGGCAGACACCCCAAGTTTCCTGGGCTGAGTCATTCCTTCACACAGTGGAGGACATTTTTCCCACATAGACATCTACCTTGCCAGGGTGGAAGACTGTCAACACACCCTATTGGAAAACACCTTTCCCTGAGGCCACTTAAGAGATTAAAAATAACAATTAGCCTCCAGGCAGAAGCAACTGCCCCACCCTGTTGAAAAAAACTCTCGACACACCTGAGGACAATTGCCTGGGGGCAATTCACTTCACATCCTATTAGTCTATAGACAGAGGCAATCTCTGAAGACTTTGAGTTTTTGTCTGATCCAATTTGTCAGAAACAGCCTTTAACACTGTCCTGCACTACAGATCGAGAGGTATAGAGGATCTACCTAAAACAGTCACAAACCCAAACAGAAAACCAAAATGAGGAAACAAAGAAACACCCCCAAATGAAAGAACTAGCAAATTCTCCAGAAGAAATAAATGAAGCAGAGATAAGAAATTTATCTGAAACAGAGTTCAGAGTAATGATGTTAAAAATGCTCAATAGTATGAAAAAAAGATATAGTAACTATGAAAAAAGAATAGTCTGAGATAAAGAATGACATAACACAAATAAAGAACACATTGGAAGGAATACACAGCAGATTAAGGGAAGCTGAGGATCGAATCAGTGAATTAGAAGATAGAGTTGGAACTATCACTTAATTAGAGAACAAAAAGAAAAAAACAATTGAAAAACAGGAGGACAGCTTAAGGGAGCTGTGGAACAATGTGAAATGTAACAATATTAGAATAGTAGGTGTGTCAGAAGAGGCAGAAAGGAAGAAAGGAATAGAGAAGGTGTTTGAAGAAATAATGGTAGAAAACTTCCCTAACCTGGTAAAGGAAAAGTCACCAAGTTCAGGAGGCACAGAGAACCCCAAACAAGAAGAACCCAAACAGACCCATGCCCAGACACATCATAATTAAAATGCCAAAAATTAAAAAAAGAGAATCTTAAAGGCAGCAAGAGAAAAGAAAACTGTTACCTACAAAGGAGTTCCCATAAGGCTGACACTTGATTTCTCATAGAAACTCTACAGGCCAGCGGGAATGGCATGAAGTACTCAAGGTAATGGAAAGCAGGGATCTGAGGCCAAGATTACTATATCCAGCAAGTCTATCATTCAAAATAGATGGTCAGATAAAGAGCTTCCCAGACAAAAAAAAAAGGACTAAAGGAATTCATCACCACCAAGCCAGCATTACAAGAAATGCTAAAGGGATTGTTGTAAGGGATTACTGAGAAGAAGAAACAGAGAGAAACATAGCCATACAGAATTAAAATGGCTATACTAGTAAATAAGTAGCTCTCAATAATAACCCTAACGTAAGTGGATTAAATGCTCCAATCAAAAAGTCTAGGGTAGCTGAATGAATACAAAAACATGACTCAACTATATGCTGTCCATAAGAGATTCACCTCAAGGCAAAGACACACACAGGATGAAAGTTAAGGGATGAAAAAAAATTTTTCCATGCAAATGGAAAATTAAAAAAGCTGGAGTAGTAATACTCATATCCAACAAGATAGGCCTTAAAAGCATCATGCTAAGCATATAAGCATAATAAGCCAGTCGGAGAAAGATAAATATCATATGATCTCTCTCATTTGTGGAATTTAATGAATAACATAAACTGATGAACAAATATAGAACCAGAAGGGGAAAAATACTCTAGAATATAATAGAAGTAATGCTGTTATTTGCAGATTTTTAATATTTCCTATAATTTTTGTGATATCATACTATGTTACTACAGTTTTGGTAATATTATTATACTTAAAATTCTTTTATTTTTGAAATATTAATGTTTATTGCAGGTAATATATGTAAGATGATTTTTCTTGAATAATTGCTGTTTATTGCATGTAACATAACCCTATTTAAAATCGTTTTTCTTGAGATATTGTTGATTGCATGTAACATTATTATATTTAACATCATTTTTCTTGAAATATTAAGGTTTATTGCATACAAAAAAACCACTCACACACACACAAAAAAACCCACATACACATCAGAGATATTTTTTCATAAAAGAGCCAAAACTGGATGAAGCTTTTAGATTAAAATATCACAGAAGTTATCCCATAAAACTCTAGTCCATGAGATGTGTTCCCCACTCCACTCTCACCCGTCTCACTCCCACCTCTCACCCCATCCTTGGTGTTCTGTGCTCAAATAAGTTTGGGAACTGGTGCATTCGCAGGTGTACAGTCTTATAGCATCTCAACATGTATTATATGTTAACAGCTCTCCAAACCTTTGAGGTGAAGAAATCTGTTTATACCTGAATCTCCTACATTATTTGACTATAAGAGATGTCTTTGCAATACTTATGACTAACCCACAAAATACTGCTTGGGAATTATTGCACTAGTTGATAAGGATTGCTATCTGGAAATGAAGATATTTCAAATGGATTGGGGGAAAAACAGTGACTGGCCTAAACCAAAATTCAGGGTGTGGTAAGCCATGGCTGATAACAATGAACTAAACATAAGCAAGGCATTTAATGTCATCTATGTTTATTTAAAACTTTAATTTCACACTAAACTTAAATGTTATGATTTGTGCCACTAGTTAGGATTACTGTAATTAGCTACTATGATACAATTTAAATTTTTATTAAAAAGTTGAGTGGAAAATAGTTTTTTCTTATTTGATAACCAAGTCATTGTAGGTCATTTGGTCGCAGTATATAAATAGACTCACTAGTGGGAATTTAGTGAATCTAACCAGCACATGTGTAATCCAAGAAAACTGAAGTGTAGGAAGGTGGCGTGCATAAACAAAAATTATAACTGAATTAGTGGCAGAACCAGTACAGAAATCTTGTAGTTTAGAATTCTTTTTATCAAACCAAGCATTATAGCAATAGCCTAATTGCAAGTCTTTAATTATCAACTGAATAAACTTGGAAAGTCACTTAAACACTCTAAGCCTCAGTAGCCAGATCTGTAAAATGGGCTCATCATAGAACCCACCTCAAAGGATATTATGTACATGGAGGGCTAGACACACACTTGGCACACAGTGGTAGCTTTGTTATGATTATGATAATTACTTAAAATTCTACAGGCACTTATTGAACACATCCACAATGCCAGGAACTGTGTCAGGCTCTCTGTAATCAAGGGTTCATAAGACCAATTAAATGAATAAAATACAGTCCCTAACTAATTTCTGCAAGCCAATAAACAGTTTTAGAGTCTTGATTTAAAAACCCAAATCTAATGAGCACAGGTCCTTAGAGAAGGGTGTTAAGCAGTGTTTTCAAATAGGTGCAATACTATGAAAAAGGGTGTGAAAACCAGAAATGGGCATGGAAACTAGGTGTTAAAATTTTAGGGTACAACAAAGATTTGCAGCCAGTGAATGAACAAACATTCACAGGGCTGAAGTGATGTACAAAAAAGGTTGGGAAACACCAGATACAAGATTGGAGAGGGGCCCAAATGGGAGGAGACAGTCTGAGGCCTCAGGAAATGTATCAAACCTGCACCGCACATTGGTGAAGGCATTACTGCAACTAAAATGAGAGGTGGGACTGAGGGGAAGGCAGGTGTGGCAGGGGGTGGGGTGGGGGTGGGGGAGGGGGTAGAAGAGGATAAAGGGGGATAAATGGGGACGGAAGATGACCTGACTTAGGGTTGTGAACACACAATGCAATATACAGATGATGTCTTATAAAATGGTACACCTGAAACCTGTATAATTTTATTAACAAACTAGAGGTCTGGTGCACAAATTCATGCACCAGTGGAGTCCCTTGGCCTGGCCTGCAGGATTGGGCTGAAACCGGCTCTCCAACATCCCC
>PVJC01004091.1:0-65961 GCA_004026665.1 Murina feae | reverse complement strand
GATCAGTGGGTGGCAGGTGATGTGTGTGGGTTGGGTGGGGCGAGATGTGCGGGTGGCAGGTGGCAGGTGGCAGGTTGTGCGGACACAGGCTGGGCTGAGGGACCACCGAGTGCACAAATTTTTGTGCACCAGGCCCCTAGTATGTTCATAAAGACGGTCCCCTACCTTCCTGCCATTCAGAGTTTATTGAGTACCTGCTGTGAACTAGGCATTTTGGAGTCACCAAGATCAATAAGATGATGTTTCTGATCTTGAGGAATTCATGTCTAGAAAGGGAGGCAGATCATTGCAAATGAGGGTGTTCTGTGCAGCAGCAATACCTATGGGTGCAGAGAAGCCAGAGAGGAGGGACTAATCAAATCCCCCAGGGCAGGAAGGTGGGGAGGTTCTTTAAAGAAGGCTTTACCAAGAGGAGCCTGAGGTAGGTTTTTATATAGTAGTAAACGTTTATTGATTGGTTAGGGCAGCAAGGGCATTCCAGGCACAGTGCATAGAAATCAGGGCTGGTCCTAAAGATTTTACTCTCTGATCCTTAATAGAAGTCATTCTCTACACCCAAGGAAACACCAGAGTGGGAGAATCTGCCTCTCTCCTGGCACCAACAGTGCTCATCACGGCAGGGAGTGGGTATGCTGTGGGCTGTATGGACGGTGTCATTGATGGCCGTCGTGTGAGTGATGCAGTGACTGAAACTTGCGTGTAAGCTCATTCAAAATGCAGATTTGGGACCCTGCATTGGGAGTCTGTGGGTCACTCTGAAAGAAACAGGTGTGCCTTAGCATTTGATTGTCCTGATGTGTAACCTGTGTTCTAGGCAGGAAGCCATTGTCAGGTCAGAGGAGAGAGAGATAGAATGGTTTCTTATAGGCAAAAGTGACAGATTGGGTGAATTTTATCTCCCTGCTTAATCTGTACATAGAGCATATCATATTAAAAGCTGGGCTAGACTCAGAGGAGTAAGAAATGAAAATTGGTGGAAGAATTACAATAACTTAAGATATGCAGATGACACCATCTTACTGCAGAAAGTAGCAATGGTTGGAATGACTTCTGATGAAAGTGAGAAGAAAGTGCCAAAGTAGGACTTGCATTTGAACATCAAGAAGGCAAACTCATGACAACAGAAGAAATACACAACTTTAACATAAAATCATGACTACAGAAGTAACATACAACTTTAACATAGTGAAGATAGATAGAAATTGTTAAAGATTTTGCTTACTTTGTTCAAATATCAATTAAAATGGGGTCTGTAGCCAAGAACTCAAGAACGCTGAGACTCAGAAGGGCAGCAATGGAAGAATTAGGAAGGATCACCACAAAGATATGTCATTAGACACTAAGCTTAACATCCTCACCCTCATATTCCCAATTACTATGTACCGATGTGAAAGTTGGACAGTGAAGAAGGCTGATAGGAAAATAACTGATTGGAAATATGGTGTTGAGAGCTCTGCAGATAACCTGGACTTCCAGAAAGGTGAATAAGTGGATCCTAGAGCACATTAAGCCTGAAACATTGGAGGCAAAAAATGACAAAACTGAAGCTTTTCAACCACAGGGACATCATGAGAAAGCAGGGTTCTTTGGAAAAGACAGTAATGCTGAGAAAAACAGAAGGCAGCAGGAAAAGAGAAAGACTGACTCCATAAAAGAAGCCGTAGGCATGAGTCTATAGTTGCTGAGCAGGGCTGTTGAAGACAGACATTGTGAACATCACTTACTCATAGGGTCACCAGGACTCAGAGCTGACTCAACCTCATGTAACTCACCCAGGAGTCAGTTCTGTGGATCTGGGATGGGCAGCTAGAATCTGCAACTTAGGTGATTCTGATGCAGGAGGCCTGTGAGCCACAATTTGAAACTGCTCTTTGACTTGGGGAAGATGAGTCAAGGCGGCATGAAGATAGAGCTTCACGAGGGCCCTGGTGATTCACCCCAGGCTGAAGCAGTGCCATGGAGTTACCTTTCCCTGAGGAAAACTAGCTTCTGCTCCCGTCTGTATCCCTGCCTATAGATTTGAACATAGTGTTGGAGATTCCTGTTTTCCGAGGGTTGTTCTGGTTACTGCATAGAAGTTGCATGTGATTTTAAATTAAAACCAGCCCTCTTAAGTAGTAGATTCTCCTTATTGTTCCCTCTGAAAGACTCTATCTTTTGTACCTTACACATTTTGAGAGTTTTTTTTTTTTTTGATGGGATGATTCTATTTAATCTTTTCCTGTCTTGCTCTCACTAGCCCCGATCCCAGCTGAAGGTGGCCATAAAAGGTGACTCTTGGTATTCCCTTTGCCTTCCCAAGTCCTAGGCTCCCATAACAGCTCCAGTTACCTCAGTTTGGGGCCTAACCTTGCCTCTCTTAAAAGTTGTGTCAGGTGGCAGTCCCAGGGCATCTGACCAGGCTTCCGGGTCCAACACTGCTCAGCGCTGGCCTCAGTGATTCAGTTGCCCTCTCTACCAGCAGAGGGCTTCTAGGATGGGCCTGGGACTCTTCCTGTCTCTGCCCCAGCAGCTGGGAGAGGCCTGGAGCAGCTCGTGCAGGTCTTATGTTAAGCATTCAGACCTGAGCCATGTGTCTCCACTGGCCCCACTAGCATCAGAATGACCTGGGGAGTGTGTGAAAAAGGCCAGTGCCTGGTCTTCCTTCGGTCCCCCTGAATCTGAATCTCCGGGTGGGCTTCCATACCCCCATTTTATCCACTTCTCCAGGTGATTGATTATCTTACACGCTCAAGTTTGAGGATGGCTGTCTTCAAGGACTTGACCATTTTCTTACCTCAGTTGGGGTTGGTGTGTCCCTGGTTACGTAATGCTTCAAAGAAGTGTCTGCCATTTTTCCTGAATAGTAAGTTCTGTCTCATCTGAATGGCAGTTGTGCTAACTGGATGTGAAAAAAGCACAGCCATATTGTCCCCCAAATGTTACTAATGGTCATTGAGCCTGGCTTTCATTTCAGTTGGTAATCTTTACTATTCTTCCTTTTCTCTCAGGTATCTGTACCACGTTTTGACCAAAAACACCACAGTCACAGAACAGAACCGGAACCTGCTAGTGGAGACCATCCGTTCCATCACCGAGATCCTGATTTGGGGAGATCAGAATGACAGCTCTGTGTTTGAGTAAGGGTTTCTATCTAATGTTTAAAAATTTTTTTCATCTTCCTTTGAATATGTTTCTAAATGCATATCATGAGTCATTATAATGATGTCAGAATTTGAAGCCAATTTGGTCTTGCACGGATATCTATTCCTCTATCTATATAAAATGTCCTGAAACATCACAGCTGAAAATGGGGAAGTATGGAAATGAGTCTCTAGAAACTCTGAAAATATCACGGGTAATTTTTCCAGTAGTGTCTGATTATCACCCCCAAGGAAGGAGACAATGTCCTGGGTAGTTAGACTCTAAGTGAATTGGGGGAGACACTTAGGGCAAACATTTATTGTGTTTACTGATGGGCCAGGCACAGAGCTGAGCTCTTGATGAGATAATCCCCCTCCGTCTCCCAGTGACTCCAGGGTAATGGCCTTCTTGTCCCATTTATGTGTTCGGTCACACAGCTGGTAAGCATTGAAGCAATGCCTCATACCAGAGCCCATGGAGGGGTTTGTCCCTTATTCTCATACTTTCTAGATGAGCAATCTTAGGCCAGCCTCAGTTTCCTCATCTTTAAAAGAGAGTTCCCTGTCTAGTGCCTGGTATAGTCTAGGCAGTAAGAAATGTTAGCAGTTCATAATAAAATAAAGTTTGTCCCTATTGGATGCTTAAAAAGCAAACACTTGTTTGTGGAATATAATGAACAACATAAACTGATGAACAAAAATAGATACAGAGACATAGAAGTATCAAATAGCCCGGCAAACCTCAGAGGGAAGGCAGGGAAGGTTGGGTGGTGGGGTGAGTAAGAGATCAACCAGGGAACTTGTATGCATGTATATAAGCATAACCAATGGACACAGACAGTAGAGGGGTGAAGGCATGTGCTGGGGTGGGGGGAGTGGGCAGGGAGAGGTCAGTAAGGGGGGAAAGGAGATGTATGTAACACTTTCAACAATAAGGAATTTAAATTAAAAAAAAAAGCAAAGGCTACTTCCCCAATAGATCTGTTTCAGTGTCTGAGTACAGAAGAATTTGGATGATGACAACCACCAGATTGATTTTATTTTAAATAAATTAATCTCAATTATAAGTATTGAGGCAATTTTTAAGACTATTAAAAAAAGGTGTTTAATTTCTAACATGGCTTCTTATTAGATATCCTGATTTTCTAGATACTCTATGTTTTCATCGGTAAGGTTATTTAAATAAAGCTACCTGTGAAAACGCAAACCTGTGACACTGGCCATGACCCCCAAAGGATAATAGGAGTAATAAAGTGAGGCATTGTTTATAAATGGGACTAGCTTTCTTTCTTTTCTTTTTTTTAAAAAAATATATTTTATTGATTTCTTTACAGAGAGGAAGGCAGAGGGATAGAGAGTTAGAAACATCGATGAGGGAGAAACATCGATCAGCTGCCTTCTGCACACCCCCAAATGGGGATGTGCCTGCAACCAAGGTACATGCCCTTGGTTTCAGTCCTCAGGCTGATGCTCTATCCACTGAGCCAAACCGGTTAGGGCCAGGACTAGCTTTCTTTAAGGTTCCATGAGAATTGGTTGGTTGGTATCTGTTTTTGGAAATGAGAGAGACGCTTGGGTTAAAGCTTAGAAACTGTCCTCCTTAGTCCATTTGTCAGCTTAGAAAAATCCCTGAGGTCCAGGGATTCTTAAGTGGCTGCCTAACAAAGTCGCCAAGAGAATTTGTTTTTAATACATTTTTTTGGGAGTAATTTTATACTTACAGAAAAGTTATAAAAATAGTACAGGAAGTTCCCATATGCCACCGCTCCCCCCTACCCCCCCTTCCTCCTTTGTTAACATCCTGGATAACCAAGTTCAAATCTGAGTAGTTAATAAACTCCAAATTTGATTTGGATTTTGCCAGATTTTCCATTAATATCCTCTTTTTGCTCTAGAATCCCAATCCAGACTCGCAATCCAGGCTCCCACAGTGCATTCAGTTGTGGTACTCTCCTCTGGTCTGTGACAGTTTCTTAGTCTTCCTTGTTTTTCATGACCTTGACAGTTTTGAGGAGTACCTATCCCGCCTGAGAGCATGGGAATTAATCTCCACCTTCTGCAAGGGGATAGTATCTACATACACTATTTGAAGTTCTGCATGGGAGATTTGTTTCTTCCCATTTATGTATTTACTAGGGGCCCGGTGCTCAAAAATATGTGCACTGGGGCGGTGGGGGTGGGGGGATGTTTCCTCAGCCCGGCCTGTGCCCTTTCACAGTTTGGGACCCCTCTGGGGATGTCCACCTGCTGGTGAGCCTGGCCAGCCTGGGTGAGGGGCCAATGTCTGTTTGCAGGCTGGTCAAGCTTCCCAGTGGAGACCCTCACCCCAGGGGGTGTGGCAAGCCTGGGTGAGGGGCTAAGGGCAGTTTTCAGGCTGGCCATAGCTCCCATTGACCCTCCGGGCCATCTGCCTGGGAAGCGATGGGGTGGCACTGGCCACCCCATCGTCTTCCCAGGAGGGGGCCTTGGGGTTCCCCCGGCTGGTCCCCCCCTTCCCCCCCTTCTCCGGCTGGGAGGCCAATCCGATGGGCTGGCCACCCCATTGGTCTCCCAGGAGGGGGCCGCGGGGTCCTGCCGGCTGCTCCCCGCCCCCCGCCCAGGCTTCTCTGCTGGGAGGCGGATCGGGCGGCATTGGCCACCGCATCGGTCCCCTGCGGGGTCCCGCCGGCTACTCCCCGTCCCCCACCGAGGCTTCTCCGCCTGGGAGGCAGATTGGGCGGCGCTGGCCACCCCATCGGCCTCCCAGGAGGGGGCCGCGAGGTCCCGCCGGCTGCTCCCCGCCTCCCGCCCAGGTTTCTCCGCCTGGGAGGTCAATCGGGTAGCCTCCTAGGCAGGGGCCTCTGGGCCACCGCCTGATTCCCGCACCCCCTCCCCCCCGCAGACTCCCGCCCGGGAAGGCATCCGCAGGCCCAAGGCACCGGATGTCTTCCCAGGACAGAGGCTCCCAAGATGGCGGAGGCCACAGCCCCGGAGAAGCCGCACACCAGGGCTGCGGCCTCCGCCATCTTGGCTGGGCTAATTTGCATACAGCAGCTCTGACTGGCTGGTGGGCGTGGCTTACCCTGTCCCGGAGAAACGGTTTATTTTAATATTACGCTTTTATTAGTTAAGATTCAATCATTTATTTATATCGATATGGACACATGGGTATGCACTTTATACTTTGAATTATAATCCAGTACAGTGTTACTTGTTTTGTTGCTGAATTGGTTCCAGCTTTGGTAGCTCCTTCAGGTTGGTTTGTGTGTCCTTTGACACACCCCCATCCTTTTGTTTTTGAGCACTTCCTTACTTTCTGGTACTTGAAGATGCTCCAGGTTCATTTTTTATTTTTTTCTGCCCCATCCCTGGAATTAGTCATTTTTCCAAGGAACCCCCACTCCCCCCCGTACTCCTCCAGGGTGTTTTTAAAAATCCAGGCCCTTGGACTTCATGCTGGACCTAGGGGATAGATCTCTGGGCAAAATCTAGGTACAGGCATTTTAATAAGTTCCCAAGTTGGTTATCATTATGCTGCAGTGAGCTTGTTGGGTGATCCTTGGTAGATAAGGCAAACAAAATAGGTCAAATGTTAGGAATATTCTGGGGGTTCATGTGAATGGCTCCCAGAATCAGAGTTGGAAAATATTTTAGGGGCCTTTTTTAAAGGTAATTTATTTATTCATTTACCCTTTCATGGATTCAAACAGAAGTTATGCAGCCCACAGTTCTGCTACTGTGGAACTGACAGAGGAGGAGAAAGAGTTACTAAAACTAAGTCAACCAGCAGACACATGTTACTGCAACGATTTATTTGGAATACCCCAAAATGAGAGGTTATCTGCTCTTAGCTTGAACTCAGAGAATACATAACTGGAAACATCACTTTCTTTCTTTAAAGAAAAGCATTAGGGAGTTCTGTCTCCTTTTCAAGACTAAAAAAACCAATGTGTTCTCCTAAAAGTCAGTGCCCCAGGCTGTGTGCAGACCAAGTCCTGTCCAGAGCAAGAAAGGCATATATGGACTTGGGGACTGGCTGGGGTCCTACCACCATGGTAGCATCTTCTGTTTCCTTCCTGTTCTTTTCCCCCAGACATGGAAACTACAAACTTGACAATTTGGAAACCAAAACCCTTTATATCCTGTTGTTGTTTAATACTCAAAGACATGGAGAGCAGAGGAAAGAGGCTTAGTAAGAAGAAAGAAGGATATAAAATATTTGCTTACCAAATATTTTGCTTACCAAGCTTTAAACACAGATTACTGTGCAATCATTTAGTAGGTAAAGATCTTTCTCATTCTGTCGGAAATCTGGTAGTTCACTGCTTCCAGAATGAGCACTGTTCTTGCCCTCTGAGAGGAGAGCTGGGAAGGTTGCATTTGCCTGTCCAGCATCGTGGGAGCTGGATGGATACCATGGAAGCTGAGGCTGTGCAGGTGGCATGGTCTGGCTGCTCTTCAAATGCCTTTGGGGGCTGGGGGGTACCTGTGTGCTAAGCATGGAACCAGAGGATGATTTGGATTTCCATCTGTGGAAACAAACCACTGACGCTGTCCCATTCTCTCCCCAGCTTCTTCCTGGAGAAGAATATGTTTGTTTTCTTCTTGAACATCCTACGGCAGAAATCAGGCCGCTATGTGTGTGTTCAGCTGTTGCAGACCTTGAACATCCTCTTTGAGAATATCAGTCACGAGACCTCACTTTGTAAGGACAATCCTTGACACCTGCCTCTGCACTGCTGAGAGTTGGCAGCGTGTAACTTGGCATGGTTTTTGTGTTGTTTTTCAGATGTCTGTGTTTGCCATATGTCTTAGTGTACTTGGGCTGCTGTGACAAAGTACCCCAGACTGGGTGGCTTAGACAACAGAAATTTATTTTCTGGAGGCTGGAAATCCAAGATATGCCTTTAGTGTTGGTTTCTGGTGAGGCCTCTCTTCCTGGTTTGCAGATGGCTGCCTTCTCATTGTGTCCTCATATGATTTTTCTTCTGTGTGCACACACTGTGAGTTCTGGTATCTCTTTCTTTTCTTTCCTTTTGTGTTAATCCTGACCTGAGGATTTTTTCCATTGATTTTTTTAGAAAGAGAGGTAGGGAAGTGGGGAGAGAGAGAGACATCGATGTTTCACACACACACAACCTGGGCCAGGGATTGATCCTGCAACCCAGGTACGGGCCCTTGACCAGGAATTGAACCTTTGATCCTTCAGTGTGTTGGCCAACATTCTGACCACTGTGCAATACTGGCCAGAGCTGTCTCTTTTCTTATAAGGATACCAGTCTTACTGGATTAGGGCCCTATCCTATGACCTCATTTAGCCTTAATCACCTCCTTAAGGCCCTGTCTCCAAAACTGTCACATTAGGGGTTAGGCCGTAAGGTGACCAGACGTCCCGCTTTTGGCGGGACAGTCCCGATTTTTAACAGTTTGTCCCACGTCCCGGGGTATTTTGAAAAAGTCCCGGTTACTCTTTATAATATTTTAAGTAATAATAAAAAAGAAAAGGAAAAAAGAACCAACCCCCCCCCCCCCCCCCCCGGTCAATGGTTTACCGCTTTAAATCTGGTCACCTTAGGTTAGGGCTCCCACTTAGGGATTTTGAGGACACATTTCAGTCCATAACATCATGTTTATCTTGCTTGTTGGTGCTTTGAATGCCTAAGGGAGAGGCTCTACTGCTGAGTGATTCCAGGGCATTGTGTATCTTGTTTATAATTTATTACTAAGGAGTCAGTCAGCCAATAGAATAAGCACTGGAAGCAGCCAGAGAGGAAGAACTCAGCCACAGAGCATCAGGGCGTGGGCTTTGGCACCTGCCCGACGGGCACCTGTGTGACTCAGAGCTTATTCCCTGCCCTCACTGAGCTCCTGGTTCTTCATCTAAACAACCTCCTCTGAGAGGCAGGTGCTGTTGCTGCCTTCATTTGATTAATGCTCAGAGAGCTTGAGTCACTGGCCCAGGTGACAGCTCTAAGCTAGGCCAAAATTGAGAAGGGATTCAGTGCAGGTGACTTAGCTCCATGGTTCTTAGTTGGGGGTGATGGTGCTACCAGCAGACATCTGTCAATGTCCAGAGACATGCTTGGTTGTAAAGATGGTGGAGATTGGGGGAGGGTGTGCTGCTACTGGTATCTCATGGGCGGAGGCCAGGGGTTCGACTAAACATCTTACAATGCAGAGGACAGCCCCACAGAAAAAGAATTTTATATCCCAAAATGTCAGCAGTGCTGAGGGTGAGAAGCCCTGTTAGCCTCTAATCCTCCATGCTTGACCACTACCTGTATTATTCCAAGTTGACCACACCAAGCCCTAGGCCCTACCTGCAGTAAGTAAGGAAAAGAAGACAAGTGACTGAATGTCTACATCAAAGGCAGGCTCTAGGCCCCTAATAGGTTTGAAAATAGTTTCTGTTGGGTAGAAGGAGGTAGTGAATAGTAATGGTGTCATTGGCAGTCCTTTGGGGAAGGAGGAAGAGGTATGAAAGAGCAATTGAATGGTGACTCTCAGAAGTGACCACTAGATGGTGCTACTGC
Organism: Murina feae; assembly: GCA_004026665.1. NCBI lineage: Eukaryota > Metazoa > Chordata > Mammalia > Chiroptera > Vespertilionidae > Murina > Murina feae. Next base: position 56,327 of record PVJC01004091.1, on the reverse strand, counting down.
TTCAAGATGAATGTGAGTTGACTCCCTAAGTGGTTTCCCTTGTTCTCAGCTTTTGTTACACTGGATATGAATTGTGTGGTTTCTGAGAATTCTGAGAGGGCAAGACCCAGCTCAGTGGTGCAGGCCCTGGACTCAGACCCAACTAGGCCCCAGGCTGGTTCTGCCACATATTCCCCCAGTGTGCTCCGGGGAGTGAACTCTTCAAGCTGCAGTGGAGATAATCCTAGTACCTTGGAAATGGAGTGGTTTGAGGATTAAGTGTGGTAGTGTGTTTGCAGAGCATAGTACTGGGTCTGGCAGATAGATGGAAGTGTCCAGAAGAGTCAGTTTTATAAAGAAATCTAGCGTTCCCTCCAAATGTCTGTTCTGTGGTGACCCTTTCTAAGCCCAGGCTATTCACTAAAGATAGGAGTTGGGACAATTAAAATTCTGGGGTTCCTGGATTAGATGACTTTTCATGTGTTGTGTCTAGAAAGGGTGCCCTGCTGTAAGAAACCCAGGCAGATGCCACTAGCTTTATGGGAATTTCACCAGAATACGTTCATAAGCCTGCCAACGTGGAGAAGTCACTTACTTTATGTAGAACCTGGATTTATGGGGGTAAGAGGATAGATGACTTTTGCTTTTATTTTTATTTTCTAATTATGGAAAGAAAATGTCCTCATTATAAAGCAATAACCAAAAAAAAATAAAAAAAAATCAAATATTACAGCCTAGCTGGTGTGGCTCAGTGGTTGAGCATTGACCCTTGAACCAGGAGGTCATGGTTCAATTCCTGGTCGGGTCACATGCCTGAGTTTCAGGCTCGATCCCCAGTGGGGGATATGCAGGAGGCAGCCAGCCAATCGATGATTCTCTCTCATCATTGATGTTTCTATCTCTATCTCTCTCCCTCTCCCTTCCTCTCTCTGAAATCAATCAAAACATATATATTTTTGAAAATCAAACATTACAAAATATAGAAAGCAATAGTTCTGTAGACTCTCACCCTACAGTTCAGTCAGATACCATTTTGCTGTTTGTTTTCTTTTTACCCAGTCTACCAGTGTGTCTTAGACCTTCTGATCGCCTGTTCATGCAACCTTATGTAGTTTGGTTCAGGAGCTGCATTTCTGGGCCATAACTTATTTAACTTGACCATGAGCATTTAGGTGGTTTCCGGATTTTCACTATTACAAGCAGCCATTTCACAAGGGCACCTGTTGGCTGTTGATTTTGGTGACCTAAGTGACAGAAGGCTGAGAGACTGAGATTACTTATAGACTCCTGGGTTTATTATAAAAGGATACCACAGAAAGTCAGCCACACAGTGAGGGGGTAGGAGAAAAATTCCAGCCGAATAATAGAGGCCCTTCCACTGCCCGCACGGTGGTCCCCACCACCCACAGAGTCGTTTCGTGGAGGCCCTGGAAAAGTCCCTGCTGTGATGATGGGAGCATGCGGCTTTCCACCTTGAGAAGGCAGCCCAGAGGCCCATGTTGTAAGTCTGAAGCTACCAGCATTGGCGTCTGCACCTCTGGTGGCCCAAGGCCACTAACCAGTCACAACGAAGCTCACCATGACACCTCAACTGTCCCTTCTCCTGCCCACTCATTGGTCCCTATCCATAGCCAGAATGACAGAATGAAAAAGAACTACTCTAGCCATTGGTGTCACCTGGGCTGCTTGTCAAGCTTCTAAGCGGGCAGATTACAAACTCTTCATTTGCAAAAGAAATGAATTCTTACAACGAGGTGCAGCGACACGGATAATTTTCAGATATGATGAAAGACGCCAGACGAGAAGCGTGCATACTGTGTGATTCCATGCCTATGAAGGTCAAGAACAGGCAAAGCCAGTTAGTGATGAAAGTCAGACCAGGGGTTGTCTTTGGAGAGGGGGTAATGACTGGACAAGATCATGGGGAGCCTTCTGGGGAGCTGGGTGGTGCTTATGGTGTCTATATTTGCAAAAATTCATCAAGCTAGACACCTAAGATTTGTGAAGTGTATATATGTCAGTTCACAGGTACATGGACTTACCATTCCTATATATGTACATTTCCACATCTATCAAGCCATATACTCAAGGTTTGTGGAATGTGTACCTCATTCTTAAACACAGTCAGATTCTTGGGCCCTCACCCCAGACACACTGCCTCCTGTCTTGGAGCAGGCGCCAATATCTGTCTCAGTTAATGTTCTGATCAAGAAATTTTGAAAGCCGTTCTAAGATTACAGACTTCACAGCCTGTCTGTGCAGCCAGAATACCCAGTGTGCGTTGAATACAGTGGCTTTTCTGGAGAGCTGGTTTCTGAGGAGGACCCAGCTGTGGCCCCTGCCAAAGCCTCTCATGGCCCTGGGCTCCTGGCTGGCCCTTTATATTGTGTTTGGTGATTCCAAATAGTCTTTTCAGTAATACTTTGGCCTAAGTTAGGTACCTCTTCGACACCAAATAACTTAATGGTTTATTTTCGATTCACCCAAGAGCAACTGTGTTCATTCCTGGGAACAGGGTGGTGGAGACTACGAATCTCCAAATGAAAGTAATAAGTAATGGCAGCTAACATTATTGAGTGCTTACTTTTTGTCTCTCACTGTTCTTAGTGCTTTTCGTGTATTATCTTTAATTCTCAAAACAGCTCCGTGAGGAAGGTATTGTTATTTTAGTTTTCAAACCAGAAGACTGGGGAGTGGTGAGGGTAAGCGGTTTGCTCAAGGGCACCCAGCTAGGATGTGGCAGAGGCAGTGTGGGTCCACATCCATGTTTAACCCAGTGTCTCACACACGAGAGGGTGGTAAGCCCTGTAGGGTTTCTTAACACAGAGTCCGGGCCTACCCCCAGAGATGGGAGTGGGGTGAGGAATGGGCCGAGGATCCAGCCTATCTGACTAGCTCCAGGTGATGCCCTGCTGCTACTCGGAGGACCACACTGTGAGCCACTCCACTCTCCTGCCTTGTGTGTCTGCCTGTAGGTGCAGGTGTTGATTGTGCTCTGCCTTTAACCATTTGTGGGGAAGCAGGTGGGGTGGTGCCGAGCTCACAAGCTGGCAGCCCCGAGGACAGACAGGACACAGCAGAGCCTGCTTTGAAGCATGGCTGGTGAGAACTTAGAGGAGGGCCCAATTCCAAGGTCACCAACTGGAGGCCTATGGGCCGCAGATGGTCTACAGACTTATTTTCAGGTCAGCACAGCTTTAAAAACTAGCCAGTCTGGTGGCCAACATTGCAAATTCAGGAGATGCAGCATTAAAATCTGTGTTACCCAGCTTCCTTTGCATCATTGGAAACTCTCACCATGCTGAACCTGTATTTCTGAAGGGGCCAGGGGCTGGGAGCTTCAAGGGGGTAGCCGTTCTTCATTTGGCCCCGGTGCCTCCAGCCCCTCATCATTGTTGACCCCCATTAGTGATGATATTAACAAAGGCTTTGACATGGGATCTTGGCTCCAGTTTCATCTCTGCAACTTTCTGTTTCTTGGGGCAAATGAATCAACCTCTCTGAGCCTTTTTTTTACTCATCTGCAAAATGGGAAGAATGAGACCTACTCTGCAGTATGGTGACAGTTGTAGTGTAAAGCATTCAGCCTGGTGCTGGCCATGTAGTGGAGGTTCAGCATAGAGTGGCTTTTATGAAAAGCTATAAAAGCTATATAGGGAGAAAAAAACCATGTGTGTGAGGCCCTTTGTGGCATTCAGGGACGACGGGGTGACTTTTGATGGCAAAATGGGGAAGCTTTTTATAAAATACAGTGCTTTTTGCCCTCATCCGTGGGTTGTGTGTGAAATGCCCACGCACCAACTCATTTGTCCCACTCCCAGCGGTGTTGAATTGTGCTGGCAATTAAGAAAATGCTCAAGGGTTCTTTTCTGCTTGGTGTGGGAGGGTGGGGGGTACCCCGGGCTTCTCTCTGGCATTGCTTTTGAATTTTCTGGTGACTACGCATAGTGGCTGATTTCTTTGCTGGCTAAAGGTTAAGCTGCTCCCTATAAGCTTGTTTAACCCCACCCACCCAGAAGGTTGACTGGTTTGTGTGTATTCATTCATACGGTCATCTGCTTGTTAACCTGACTTTTTCTACTTGTCTATCCTCCAGCACGAATTAACCTGTTCTTTTGTTTTGTTTTTCTCCCTCTAGATTATTTGCTGTCTAATAATTATGTAAATTCTATCATTGTCCATAAGTTTGACTTTTCCGATGAAGAGATTATGGCATATTATATATCATTCCTGAAAACACTTTCATTAAAACTCAACAACCACACTGTCCATTTTTTTTACAATGAGGTAAGTGACTGTTGGGATGCAAAGCCAGCTGGTCAGAGCAGCACCTCCTGTCCCGGTGGCCTTCTTTCTGTTCACGAAGCACTTATGTGCTTGATCTTTCTGATTTTCACTGGCAACACTGCTTGGCCTTGGCATGCTTACATTTTTTACTTTAATAAGTTGCCTTTCCATTTCTTATGTAAAATTCAATTACTTCAAACAGAGCGGTATACCTGGCAGGGAGAAGTGCATGGAAGTTGACTTGGGGGTCGTGTTACCCTATGGTAAAAACAAGGCCAGTCAGATCTAGTTTTGCCATTTCCCTGCTGTGTGACCTTAGAGAAGTCCCAGTCCTCTAAGCCTCAGTTTCTTCCTCTGAGAGATGGGGATGATAATACATACCTTGTAGGGTTTTTACAGGGATTAAATTAAATGAGATGATGCCCGCAAAGTACCTAATATGTACCTGGCTCTCTAAAGTCATAGCTGTTCTTTTAAAAGTATATAGATTTTTTTAAAATGATTTCAGAGAGAAAGAGAGAGAGAGAGAGAGAGAGAGAGATATGAGAGAGCATCACCAACCGGCTGCCTCCTGCACATTCCCTACTGGGGATTGAGCCCACAACCCAGGCATGTACCCTGACTGGGAATCTAATATTCATCTCCTGGTTCATAGGTTGATGCTCAACCATGGAGCCACACCAGCCGTGTGTTATTGCTGTTCTTTAGAGAAGTTAACATCCCTAGTAATCTTTGGGATAATTACTAAAAATTTAAATAAATAAATTGCTATTGTTCTCACAATTAAAAGTAGCTTGAACAGTAAAGTCAATTTATCTCATACCAGAAGGTACAGATGCCAGCTGTCCTTGGGGCTGGTCCATCCTGTGGCTAACCCCTTCATCAAGGACCAGGCTTTCCCATCTTCCTGCTCTGCTGACCATACAGTTGGCATCTTTTCTCAGACACGACCCTCATGATCTTAGAATGGCTGCAGCAGCTCCAAACTTCACATGCTCACATGCCACTGAAAAGCCTGATGAGATCACTTTCCTTTTTGGTCTCTTTAACTTCCAAAAACCTTCTTTCCCAGAAGCCTCCTAGCAGACTTCCCCTCATGACTCTCTGGTCAGAATTTTGTCGCCTTTATTACACAGTATGTCTAGAATTTGGGGGTGGTCTGGCAGAGCATTTCTGGCTTGATATCTCGTGATGTGGCATCATCTGAGGGCTGGATTGGGGTTGGAATTTCTGTTTCCAAGGTGGCTTGCTCATATGGCTGGCCAGTTGGTGCTGGCTTCCCCTAGAATGAATGATCCAAGAGACCAAGGCAAGCTGGAATACATTTTATGACCCAGCCTCAGAAGCCACACACCGTCACTTTTGCCGTATTCTTTAGGCCACAAAGAGAGCCTGACTCAGTGTCCTCAGGAGAGGACAACGTAAGTGTGTAAGTAAGGTGGTCAGGATCATTGGGCCATCTTGGAGGCCAGCTGTCACATAACCACTTGCTGTTTGCATGGCAGGTGTCTTCTGATGGGTGCTTATATATGCTGTGAAGCCTCGGATCTACAGTCAGATCATAATCCCATACATATTCTTTGAATTTGAGCAGAGTCCATCTAGCTATTTCCATATGATGTGGCAACAGTGGCCTGAACCTTGGTTTTGTTTGTCTAGATTGGTAGTGGGGAAGATCTGGCCTCAAAGGGAAGAGTACTAGCTGCCAATCACAAAAACTGTAGCAATTTGAAAAATCAACATTGTGTGGCCCAGTACCTGCCACATAGTAGGTGCTCAATAAACATATTTAGAGACCACTTAGATGACATTAGCATTCTCTGAGGGGCTCTTCTAGGTGAAAGAAAACCCACCTGCAACGTTCAGATCAGAGAGAGAAACACTATCTCTCCACTTAGGTGCACCTTGGCTTCTGTGCACTCAGCTAAGAGGGCAGGGCACTGGGATTCTGGGGCCAGAGTGATGCTTCTGGAGGAAGATCCTGCTGGTCACCAGAGGAGTGGTGGGAGCCTCATTGTTGAGGTGGGCTTGGTTTTCTCTTACATGTGGGCCAGTACAGTAGCTACCAAATTGTTAAGTGTACACTTGACTTCTAGTGCTCAAAGTCATGTTTTTCCTATTAGACAGTTGTCACCTCGCTAGAGGTGGCCTCGTCCTCAGTTGGCTCTGGAGGCTGTGGGAAAAGTGGCCAGAAGACGGCAGCTGAGTATGCCACCTTCCTCTTCTAGGCCCTCTTCAGGGGAGTTCTGTGGTTCCAAACTGTTTTGTCTGTTCTGATGATCCCTTTTTAATGTCAGACTATTCCTAAGACCCTCCCCCACCGTGATACTGTATACACTTTTAGTATTTCCAAATAGAGGAGTATATAATAGGCAAGAGAGATTCTGGATATAGTAAAACTTGACATTTGCACCCCCCTCCCCTTTTTTTTAGTGCATCTAATAATAACCAACATTACTACTGAGTACTTATTAGGTATCAGGTGCTGCAGTAGCATTGGGTAGGAAGTAACCTCATTTATTCCTGGCAGTTATGAAGTGGGAATTATCCCCATTTTTTAGATGAAGAAATAGAGGCTTAGAAATACTACATCACACAGCTAAGAAGTGGTAGAACAGATCATTAGCCTGGGTCTGGGCCATTTTCTATTCCACGATCTCCCTTCTCCATCCCTTCCCACATTCTCCACTGGGAGTGAACCACTGGCTTAACCTCCATGTTGGTAATATTTTTGGGGCCTTGGGCTGATGTCTGTGATAGAATTCAGAAAGCCGGGGTGGAGGCAGGCCTGTCTTATGAGTTGGTAACTCCGTACTTCTTTTGTTTTAGCACACTAACGACTTTGCCCTGTACACAGAAGCCATCAAATTTTTCAATCACCCTGAGAGCATGGTTAGAATCGCTGTAAGAACCATCACACTGAACGTCTACAAAGGTAAGTTTTCCTCATGGTTCCTGCCTTGGCATCTAGTGCTGCCTCTCAGGAGCTCATTTACTGTAGCTGCGGTTGCTTGTCTCACAGAGGGCTTGTAGGCATTGAACATTTAGCTGGCCCCTCACAGAAATTTTGTACCACTGTCTTTTCCCTGCATACTCACTTTTGTCCCTTATTCCAGTGTCATGTAAGTTATCTTAGTGCTGATACAGAAGTAGTAGTGTCCTAAGAGAGGCACATGTGGGACTTGGAGTGGTCATGTGATAATTAGATAAAGCAGAGTTATCTTTTAAATGTTAGATTTAAACTTTTGTGTTTGGGCCTATAAAATATACTTCCGGTATATTTTAAATTGTGTATTAAAATATACAGTGCTTTTCAATCAGGTATAAAAGCATTTCACATTATGAACAGCAGGTGGCAATATTGTATTCTGAGCCTGCTGCAAAGCCCTCCTTTCTTTCCAAATGAACTTAATACCCAAATCATTGCCTCCAGGAGAAGGCTGCCACAGCTCCCTGCCCACACCAGCACAAAGGCTGGCTGCACACAAGTCCCCTCTCCCTCCCTCTCCTGGAATTGACCCTCAGGGTAATACCTTTGGGTTATTTTCCCTGTAATCACCACTCTGAAGCTGGGACTGTTTCTCAGGGACCAAAGGGCTTTGACCTTCACAAAGTCAGATGTTGTTACTTGAGATGACCCCTAATTGGGAGGGGCCAGAGCTCCTCGGGGACTCACTCCAGCCTAGCTCTGGGATTGTGTTAAATTGAAGAGCCTTCCTAAGAGCTCAATGGGGCCTGTTTAGATGAATCCAGTCCTCAGACAGGTTTTAATTGGCTTAGATATTTTTTGAAAAATTATATAGTTGTCAGTATTTTTTTTAATACTCACCCAAGGATATTTTTTCCATTGATTTTCAGACACAGTGGGGAGGAGGGGTGGAAGGGGAGGGGAGGGAGAGAGAGAAACATTGATGTGAGAGAGACACATCGATTGGTTGCCTCCTGCATGGACCTTGACCGTACCGGAGATCAAACCTGCAGCCCAGATACATGCCCTGTGACCCTTCGGTGCATAGGCCAACTCTAACCACTGAGCACACCAGCCAGGACTATAGTTGCAGGTATTTAAAAATTAGAAGATCTTGGGTAATTATCAGGATTTTTGACTTGAAAACGCAGATATGGCTGTTCTGGGCTCACAGTCCTCCAGGGTGGTGGGGAACCTGTGCTGAGGAGCAGCTGCCCCTTTATGATCATGCTCCCCAGTTCACTGGCCAGGCCTGCTGGCTTTACTCACTGAGCCATCTGCCAGCCTGGCTTCTGAGTTTTCGACCTGCTCCAGGCTGCAATTCTGCTGCCTCCTGTTATCTGTTTTCTCTTGTTCTCTTCTAACCCGTGTCTTTCAGTTTAGATGCTTCCTGCCCTAGCTCTCTCCCTCTGAGCAGCTGTCTCACCGTCCCAGTTCCTAACCCTGTTAACCGTTGTCTGTTTTTTGCCTTTCCTTCAATGACGAGTCCCGTGTTCCTTATTCCAGTGTCATGTAAGTTATTAACCTCTGGTTTTTCGCTTTCTTAACTTATCATTACATGTATACACAGGAAACTTGCTTAAGAATGTAGCTTTCATTGTAGTTTAGCTAAACACACCGCTGATGAGTAGGCTTTCTAATGCACTATTAAAGTTGAACTCAATTAATTTTATTAATCATAAAAATAGTGTAAGAACTGCCTTGATAAGTACAGTTTTATGAATAAAGTAACCATTTTTAAGTATTTTCAGGGAAAACAGAAAAGATTCAGATAATAGTAGCTGACTTTTTCATTATGATTTCTTTTTTTTTTTTAATCTCCCCAAGTTATTTTTGGTGGCTTGACTCTTTTTTTCTCTTCTTTTGTGAATTTTCCCAGTGGATAACCAGGCCATGCTACATTATATCAGAGATAAAACTGCTGTCCCTTACTTCTCCAATTTGGTCTGGTTCATCGGGAGCCACGTGATCGAACTTGATAACTGTGTGCAGACTGATGAGGAGTAAGTGACCTCGTGGGGTGCTTGTTAGGTAGACAGAGTGACTAGGGGAGAATTTCCTTTTTATTGATGAAAAAGAAACATTGGAACAGAACTTACTCGCTTATGTGCAGGCATGACATGGACTTCCATCCTCTGAAAGGTTCTACCCACCTGTCTACTTTTTGTAATAGTGGAAAACTGGAGACAACTCAGATACCTTCCAGAGAGGATGAGGGTTAGTAAAGTCAGTGCACCTCTAGATGGAGTGATAGGCAGCTGGCAAAAAGACTAAAGTGATCTGTCAGCTGGTGAATGAATAAACAAAATGTATTTACATGCAATGGAAAAGAATGAACCTGGAATGCATTATGCTTGGCGAAAGAAGCCAGACACAAAGGACCACGTATTGTGTGATTGCATTTATATGAAATGTCCAGAATAAGCAAATCCATAGAGACAGAGAGTAGATTAGTGTTTCGCAGGCTTGGAGGAGGGGGGTTTATGGGGGAAATGGGAAGTAACTGGCTCTGAGTATGTGTCTTTTTTGAGGGGAGGGGTAAAAAAGTTCTAACATTGATTGTGATGATGCTTGGATAACTCTACAGATACACTAAACCCATAAATTTTGTGATTCAACTGGGCAAATTTTACAGTATGTGAATTATATCTTAGTGTAGCTATGTTTTTTGTGTGTATTTTTTTAAAAGATGAAGGTGGTAATTTGGGCCCTAGAGTAATGAATAGCAATACCAGAGAAAGATTTCTCCAAGCCAGCACTCTTGGTCTCTTGAATTAGCTAATTTTCTGTTGTGGGGCTGTCCTCCGCATTGTAAGCTGTTCAGCAGTATCTGTGGCCTCTACCCACTAGATGCCAGTAGCACTCCTTTTGCTGTTGTGACAACAAAACATGTCTCCAGACATTGCCACATGTCTCCTTTAAGATTGCCATCAGTTGAGAACCACTGTCCCAGAGTGACGGCTTGGCACAGACTAGTTAGTGAGAGGTACACCCAGAAGGGGTCAGGACGATAAAGGGACCCTGGAAGGAGGTTCCCTAGGGGGAGGGGACCAGAGAGAGAGCATATTAGATCTCATGTTGACAGAGAAGCAAGGAGGGGTGGGAGCAGCCCGGGAGAGGCCAATGGGGGAAAAGGGTGACATATGTAATACTTTAAACAATAAAGAATTAAAATTAAAATTAAAAAAAAGAAGCAAGGATAGGTGGAGCTGCTTCACCTTTTGGAGCAATTTCATATGGATATGAGCAGGTATATATATGAAACATAAGGAGGCAGTTAACTCCAGAGAGAAAAACAGGTTATACAAGGAAGGACATGAACCCCTAGTCCTCTGTCTCTGCAGTGAATGGCCATGATAATGTCAACATCAGTTGCCAATGACTATTGAGGGGAAGGAGTGGAAGGAGCACAAAGGGTTCTGTCATAACATAATGCATAACAATGTGGCTCAGTCACAAAATAGAGGTTCTCAGATTTTATAGAAATACTAGGGGCCCGGTGCACAAAAATTTGTGCACTGGGAGCAGTGGGGGGGGGGGCCCTCAGCCTGGCCTGTGCCCTCTTGCAGTCTGGGACTCCTGTTGGCATGCCTGGCCAGCCTGGGTGAGGGGCTGATGGCTGTTTGCAGGCTGACCAAGCCCTGTGGCCAGCCTGGGTGAGGGGCTGAGGGCTGTTTTCAGGCTGCCCACAGCCCCTTCAGGATTCGGGTCCCTACTGGGGTGCCTGGGCAGCCTGGGTGAGGGGCTGAGGGCTGTTTGCAGGCTGGCCACAGCTTCCATTGATTCCTTTGACCCAAAGTCCCAGCGAGGCTGGCTGGAAGCAGGTTTTTGGGGTTTATTTATCTTCTATAATTGAAACTTTGTTGCCTTGCGTGGAGGCTACAGCAGGCCTAAGCAGGCATTTTCCTCCATCACTGGTCTCCTGTTTGCTCTAGCTCTGTGGCTGCCGGCTGCCATCTTGGCTGGGTTAATTTGCATATCGTTGCTCTGATTGACTGGTGGGCATGGCTTAGGTGTAACTGAGTGAGGGTTAATTTGCATATTACTCTTTTATTAGATTAGATGGGAGGAACTATACACAGAAACAACTAAAAGTTAAGAACCACCTCCTGTGGAGAGTGGGTGGGAGAGGTTGGGCCAGGAGCTGCTACTTTTTTTTTAAATCAGCTTATCAATACATTTGATTTTTAAACTCATCTGCATATATTGCTTTGATAAGAGTTTTTTAAAGTAAAGGTTTAAAAAGTAAAGTGCATTAGATACCCTGTGGAAGAAAAATTTCCACAGTATCTTAAGTGGGGTAAAGCTTGTGGAAGGTGTATGAATGTTCTAGGTCTCAGGTGGGCTGTGGTCCATAGGTACTCATTATATGATTAGGCTTTACAGCATGGATGTGCCATAAATGCTTACTACATATCTTATTAAAGTATGATAAAGGATGATTATCCGAAGATATATAAAAAAAGCAAAATTGATCCCGATTTTAAAGTAGAGATGGTTAGATGGATAGGTATATAACACCTGCAATCTTAGGTGAGACTATGGAGAGATAGAAATGTGAAAAGCAGAATGTAGGGACACAAGTCTGAAAATATCATCTGTTAGTGGTGGAGCTAGAGGAGACTGCTTTTGTTTTTTTTCTTTCTTTCTTTTTTTTTTTTTTTTTTTGCTTTTATTTTCTTTAATTTTCTGTTTTCTAAAATGGCCATCTATTACTTGAGTAATACCCCTAATACAAACAAAATGTTTTACCCTATCTAGATGACTTTTTGCAACAGATACCACTTTTGGGGGTGGGGAAAAATCCCACCAGCTATTTTAGGGGCTCTGCCATCCTTTGTGAGGTTGACACTGACTCACCCATGGGGCCAACCAGCATGCTATTGCTTCATTGCAAGGAGATAGAGACCTGCTGGGGCCTGAGGTGGGATGTCATGTCCTTGCGCTCTGTCCACATAAAGTCAGGGCCAGTGGGTCCCACGCAGCTGCTGAGGCCTGCATTTCTCTTCAGAACTCCTCTAGAGCATTTTAATTAGCAAGGATTTATTGCCCCATTAATGCTGCTTATCTTAGGAGCGAGGGGATCTTGCCACATTGGCTAGTGGCTACTCTTGTGAAATGGCTTGCCAAGAGCTCAGCTCGTTTTTGCTTTGTTTACCTATAATTTTTTGTGGTTGTGGTGGGGTGAGTTATACTGAGGCCCCTAGAGGGTGGGGTACCCCAGGAGTCCCCTAAAATCAATACATTAATGTGGCCTAGCCCTTTTCCCTTTGTGCCTCCCACTGGTAGGGCAGGATAGATGTTTCTTGAAACTAATTCAGATATTTGCTGTATGAATGAGTGCACCCAGTGACCTAAGTCTCAGGCCATTGATCTAGGTCCACGGGCTCTGAGCTTCGGATTCCAGACTGAGGTGGTCATTTTTATTGGCAGGCACCGGAATCGAGGAAAACTGAGTGACCTGGTGGCTGAGCACCTGGACCACCTGCACTATCTTAATGACATCCTGATCATCAATTGCGAGTTCCTCAATGACGTTCTCACGGACCACCTGCTCAACAGACTCTTCCTGCCCCTCTATGTGTACTCACTGGAGAACCAGGACAAGGTGGGTCTGGGGGCCTGGCCCCATTGGTCTTGTGGGCTGAAGATCTTCAGAAGGAGGGAAGGACGGTCACCTTGAATAGGGCTGAGCTTTGCAGGGGCCACAGCTTTGAGCCTGAGAGAGATTCCTTTCAAAGCACACTGGTTTTCTTTCCTTTCCTCTTATTTCCTGGAAGTACGGGGAAGGAGGAGGGGAAAGGAGGGGGGAAGGAGTGTGTGTGTGAAGGAGGTAGATTGTAAAAACTGTAAAAGTGAATGAGAAAAGAATACTGACATCAGAATGAAACAGGAAACCTCTATGAATTTAGGTTTTTGGCTTCTCTGCATCCTTCTCTTGAGGTGTTTTCATCCTTGGTAACTTTTTCTGGTAGTTGCCAGGGTTAATTGATTTGGAGAAGATCCAGCCAGCCACAAAACTTGCACAGAATGGACATGAAGGGATGGAATGCACTTAGGAAAAAACCCCAGGGCAATGACTGTCCCCAGTTAGCAGGCTCAGAGTCCCTTGTGGGGAGAATGCCTGCTTTTCTTAAAAGTGTACGTCCTCAGGTGTCCTCCCCTTTTCAGGGATGCTGGTCCAGTGGATCTGGGATGGGCCAGAAATCTCCATATCTAACCTGCCCCCTCCCGCCCCCAGGAAATTCTGAGCTGGTAGTTCTCTGCTTCCCCCATGAGAAATGCTGCTTCAGGGAGTGGAGGCATGCTGCCCAGTCCCTCCCAGAATTAAGGGGCAGAGGCCTCAGCAGGAGGTGGGACAGAGCCAGATGTGTCTCACAGCGGTACAGCTTTCTTTCTGGAGGTAGAAGATGGAGATTCTTACTTAAAAATAAGTAAATGGAAGAAAATTGCAACCCTAACCAAGTCTAGCAGAGGCAGCTGTGGGGGGCTGGCAGAAAGTATGGGAAGTGGCTTTGTCAGACTTGGGTTTGAATTCTGTCTCTTCCCTTTCCTTACTCTTGACCTTGGATAAGGTAGTTAACCTCCCTAAGCAAAATGAGGGTCCTGAAGATCCTCTCAGAGTGGGTGTGAGCTGGAGTGCAGTGAGGCTCAGTGCAGAGGAGAGGCTTTTCAGAGGCTGTAGTATTGCGGTCTTCCTGCCCCATTTTAAAAGCTCTTCCTGAGAATAGGCCCCTGGGGAGGAGGGTGGCTTTCCTGGCAGCCCGGGACTTGGGCTCTCCATGTCCCAGCTGGGAGAAATTAACATTCTTGGTAATTTAAGGAGCCAATTCTTCCTTTGGGTCCAGCCTCTAATCCGTGACTAATGATGAAAGATTTCTCAGGTCGAAAAATCATAGTCTTGCAAATGTTGATGAATGGGATTTGGTTGTGAATTTCTTCTGCAGAGTGGACTTTCGACTAGCAAGCGCCAGGCCAGAATAACTCCGGCCGGGTCCTGAAGGAAATTAGGGGACAGGGTGCCTCTTCTCCAGACAGATGGCTTTTGGCTGCATGTATTTTGTGCTACTCACTTGTGTGACCTGGACTTCTCTCTCTCTCTTTCCTCTCAACATTCAAGGGAGGAGAACGGCCCAAAATCAGCCTGCCGGTTTCGCTCTATCTTCTGTCACAGGTATGTTTGATTATGTCCCCATTTCCCCACTACATGAGGGAGACCTTGGAATGCTGCTGCCCCTCAGAAATTTCTCAGGTCACATTGTCCTATCTTCTCTCTTAGTGTCCCCCATCTTGAAATAAAATAATAAAATAAATGGGGGTTCTGTTTTCTACACAAAGAGTAGAGGTGCCAGTATCTTCTTCATGGTAGTGGGTGGAAATTTAACAAGAAATGAAAAATAAATCTAACCTGGCACTTAGGTAGTTGAGTTTTACCATGAGGATTGAGGTTTCCAAAACAACCAAGGAGTGTTCTAAATACCCTGGAAACGTGGACTGTCTGGGTCTTATTCATGGTATTCTGAAATAAGCCCCAAACTGCAGGACAATTGTGTGCATACACACTGTGACCCTGGTTTAATAGACTTTCACTAATGAGGCTGTTTTTAAAGGCTTTTGTCATGGTTCTAGTTCCCAGATTACCTTCTGGAAGGTATCTTGTAGCAGCCTCAGTTCCCAGATTTTCATCTTAAGCCAATTTGTCTGCCTTCCCCACCCCCCTTAAGTGTGTTTCCTTCTCGTAATTATGTAATATTTACAAGAAGGGAAAAACTCCATGGTGACCCAGTTACATAACTTTAAAAATATTTTTATTACAAGCAGTCCAGACTTTCAGGCCATCTCATTAGACTGTCAAGTAGTCAAACGTTTGACCAGAGCTCTGTTCTCACTTCTGCAAATGGCACAGGCATTTATTTGCTTTGCTGAGAGAATATCCTTCTAACTTAGTCCCTGGGCCATTTTGAGTTTGAGGTGGGGCTGTCTCCCATTGGCCCGAGGCGAGAGATGCAGACCCGGCCTCCTCCCAGCGACCCAGCTGATGGGGATCTGCAGTGGCCTGCTTACTGTTCACTCCTAGCGCCTTGTACTGGGGGCTCTGTTGGCTTGGAGCTCTGCACTGCTGCTCACTCCTTCTGAATGCCCCTCTGTGAAATAGTGCAAACCCAGCCTCTCCTGGCAGCTTTTTCCACCACCTCATTACAGATCCGCCAGCATCTCCGCTTGGGATTCTGGGAGTCTGGCAGGACCCGATCAGGCCAGATGCTCAGCCACAGGAATCTCATGGAACACACCCTCAGGACGCTTCAGCCGTTGGAGCCTTGCACGGGCAGGGTCTCCTCCAAGGAGTGAGGGGTCAGACCCCACCCCCCTTTTACTCTAAGAACCCCATTCCTCCTGTTTGTTAGTGAAGGACCAGCAGCTCAGACATCTAATTACTTGTTTCAGTAACACACAAAAAGCACAGCTTGTAATCTGATGTACCTCAACTTGAGTAACAGAGCCCTTCCTCCCCTGCGTTTTCATTTAGCTTTATTATAATGTTGCTTAAGTGTGTGAAAACCTCAAAGCAGGTATAAACCCCATGTTCTTAAGCCTTACATCAGATCATCCTTGCCAGTTATTTTACAAGCACAGCCACAAAACCAAGAAAATTCACATTAACAACATTAATTTAGTATGACAGGATTCTGTCCTGCTGAAACGAAACTGCCACTTGTAAGGTGAGTGTGGTGCAGGTAGGCTGGCCCAGCTTTTCAAGTCTGGCCTGCAAACACTTCCACACCCCATGCAGTGACTGGCGTTCCCCTTACTCGTTTTCCTTCCTCCAGAGCTCGAGAAGGGATGAGCCCTGAGTGGGTCCATCGTTGGGAATCAGTTGACTTTTGTCCAGTGGATCCTCAGTAGGCACTCACTGAATGTGGATTGACTAAAAGAGTAACTAAAGGGTCATTAAGGTCACATTCACACAAGGTGCACAGTAGGTATTTGTGGAGTGGATAAACTCAGTAATTGGGATTTGTTTTGTAGTTAAGTGTGGCAGTAGCTTGGCCATGTGAAGATGAGAAAACTTACCTATCTCATCATCATAATTGCTAATAGTATGTGTGTGTTGTTGTGTTTTTTTTTTAGGCAAGTAGGTAGGTACTACATTTGGCTATTCTGCTTGTACCTTTAATTTGAATTGTATTTATTTTATTTAATAATATATTCACCCTATTCAAAAAATACAAAATGACATGTAGGGAGGCATCTCCCTCTGAACCCTGACCTCCCAGGCACCCAGTTCCACTTCCCAGAGGCAGCTGGTGTTTCAGGTTAGTTACAGGGTTTTCCTTTGTCCTTCCAGAAATGTTCCCTACCAGGGGTTCTCAACTGAGTGTTAGTTCAAAACCTTTCTCCCCACAGGGGATGTTTGGCAATGTCTGGAGATGTTTTTGGTTGTCATAACTGGGGTGGGGAGTGCTTATTGGCATCTAGTGGGTAGAGACCAAAGATGCCACCAGATATCCTACAATGTGCAGGACAGCCCCCACAATATAGGATTATGGCCTGACAGTAGTGCCAAGGTTTGAAACCTTGTTTCGTGTGTGTGTGTATGTGTGTGTGTGTATACATACAAATACAAATGTGCACACACACTCTTTTTATATACAAACTAGAGGTCTGATGCACGAAATTCATGCACAGGGGGTGGGGAGGTCCCTCAACCCAGCCAGCCCCCCTCTCACAGTCTGGGACCCCTCAGTGGATGTCCTGCTGATGGCCACAGTCTGGCAGCAGAGGCTCAGAACAGGCACTGTGTGTGTGTGTGTGTGTGTGTGTGTGTGTCTGTCTGCTGGGGGCCTGCCCTCAGCCACACAGTGGAGGCTTGGAGCAGGCACCCCTCTGTGTTGATCTCTCAGGCTCCTGGCCTCGCCTGCATGTTGTTCTCTCCCTTGAGCTGTGGCCAGGGCTGGGTGATGCCTGCCGGCCACGCTTGCCTGCTCCTGGATTACTGTGGTGACCAAGGAGCAGGCCCTGCTGCTTGCTGCTTGCTGCCTGCAGGCTGCATGTGCCTGCTTGCGATACTGATGGCAGTGGTGACTGGAACAAGGCCCTGCTGCTTGTCCCTGCCCGTGTGCCCCTGCTGGTGTCTGCCTCCTGGCGGTGCTTGCCTACTGGAGGGTAGCTGCTCATGGGTTGCCAAGGCAATGCCTGCTGGGCTCACGTTGCCAGGGTGACACCGCCTGCGTCCTTCCCCACCACTATGGGTGCCGCCATCTTTGTCGTGGAGTGACAGTTAATTTGCATATTACTCTTTTATTAGATAGGATAGTAGATAACCCTACACTGTGCTATACCGGTGTGCTTTTCCATTTTAAAGCAAAGTAGCAGGTGTGTCTGAACGAGCTTTGTGAGGCAGTTTTGAATATTGTGATTCCTAAAGCTATTCCTCTGAATATTGGGCAACAGGGT
Organism: Murina feae; assembly: GCA_004026665.1. Taxonomy (NCBI): domain Eukaryota; kingdom Metazoa; phylum Chordata; class Mammalia; order Chiroptera; family Vespertilionidae; genus Murina; species Murina feae. Next base: position 38,638 of record PVJC01004091.1, on the reverse strand, counting down.
GGGGCGGTGAGGCCATCCCTGATGGCCCAGTGCCTTCTGATTTTGCATCCTGGCACAATTCAGTCTATCTCTGGCTTGTGTGGCTTTCCCCGCCGCCCCAGTTTCCACACCTACCCATACTGCCATGAAATTCTGGTGTGCCGAAGTCCACCGCAGGGGTCAGCGCTCATTCCAGTGGTGGATCTCTGTGTAGCTGATCCTTTGCCAAGGCCTTGATTGGAACAAGACTCACCAGCCCCTTCTTCCCGTAGAACTAAAGTATTGGGCTGGTGCCTTCTAATCTTTTCATAATTGAATTTGACACTGAAATGTTTGCGGAGAGGAAAGAGTGTGCTGGTTTGGCTGCTCCTTCCCCACTGTGCTTTACTTCAGTTGGATTTGGCTTCACCCAGCCATGAGGGACAGTCTTGCTTTCAATGCATTTCCTTCCGCTGAAGAGCAGCCAGCCAAATAGGCAACAGTCTGAATGAAGGGGCGGGGGGCGGGGAGCGGGGAGGAACCCTAGAAGGAGAAATGTGTAACTCATTTCTCCTGAATGTCACCCATTCTTTGGATTTTGTATCACAGAGATTGCTGCTTAATACGGGGCTTGTGTAGCCCAGTGTTGCTGCAGATCAAGAAAGGAAGAGGTTGAAAGACTGCACACTTTAATGCAAATCCCATTTCTTCTTTCTCACCAGGTCTTCCTAATTATACATCATGCACCCCTGGTGAACTCGTTAGCTGAAGTCATTCTGAATGGTGATCTGTCTGAGATGTACGCTAAGACTGAACAGGATGTTCAGAGAAGTTGTGTAAGTCATTAGCGTTACGACTGTTTCTAGACCTTGATAAGAAGCCATGGCTCATTTTGTTAACTTGTGTGTTTCTCTAAAACCGGAAACCAACTTTCAGCTTACAGCAACAGTGACGCTAAACTATTCTGGGATTCAGGGAACCTAATCAGAGTCTTGAAATGAGTACCCAGGAAAATAGGGGGTCTATACCAGGAATAGATTCAGTGATTGTATATTATTATTATTTATTTTACTTTTTTCCCCAAGAAAAATGATTTTAAATATAATGTTACATGCAATAAACATTACTATTTCAAGAAAAATGACTTTAAATATAATAATGTTACATGTAATTAAGATTAGTATTTTAAGAAAAACGATTTTAAATGTAATGCTACATGCATGATTGTATGTTATTGAACATGGAATTGTACTGCTTTGAGCCTCAGGTTGTATATCTATGGGACACTGTTATGGTGACCAAATGAGAGAATACCTTGCCTAAGACACAAATAGCTATAAAGGCTGGCCTACATGAAGAGGTAGGCCCCATCTGAGGGCAGTAGGGCGTGTTGGGGACTGTGGCAAATTGGAGAGTGTATGCATCCTTTGTGAGCAGCTGCTGTTCCACCCCAGACTGCAGTCATTCTGTGGGAATATGGATGCAATATTGCTAGGTTTTCTCATGTTTCCAGAGAAGCTGGAAATCTGCATTTTGATACAAAATCTCCCAGGATTTAAATTATCACTCAACTGTGGCCTAAACAGGACATATGTGGTTTGTGCGTGTTTGTGCATTTTGTGCCCTGCCGAAGGAAAACACTGGATGACCAGTATAATGACTTCTGAGGCTTTCCCAGCTTGGCTCCTGTGTATCTTAATTGCCTTCACTCCTCTTCTCCTGCTCATATGTACTGAGCTCCAGGCTACCTTAGTACTGGTCCAGGTTGCTTTTCCCCCAATGTACCCATGTTTCTGCTATTGTACCTGTGTCCTTACCAAACCCAAAATCTGGAAGGCCCTTTCTGCTGGTTCCCTCTTAGCAAAGATCTTACCAGCTGTAAGCAGCTTATGGCAGGCATCTTGTTTGTCATTGTATCTGCTGCAGTGTGGACTGAGCGGACATGTCTGAGATGAGTCCAGAGTGTAGGCACAACAGGTAAAAGGTTGGCCTTGCCTTTGGGCATTCAGCTCTGTTGCCATATCTGAAGGAGTGGGTGGAGGGGGATCCTGTTGCATGAAAGGTCAGAGCTGTATGGTGTACCGTTCATTACAAGAGTTCCCTCTCCTTCTGTTTTTTCTGGTGTAGGATAGCTAAGCCAGGCCATTTTTCTTTAAGGGAGCATTTGAGCCTCCTTAATAGGTTCCCAGAAACTTTCTGTCCTTATTGATGGTGGCATTAGTTCAGCTATATTGAATGGGGCTTTTTCATGGCCCCTGTGTGGCCCATTTTTTCTTTGATTCACTCAACAAGTGTTTCTTAAGTCTTTTCTTTGGACCTGGCATCATGCTACTTCTGGGGATATACAAAATCCTAAACAGCCTCTGTCACATTGGAACTTTACAGTACAGTAGGAGAGACAAATGTTCAAATATATAAATAACTGTTCTGTTTATAAGTGCTCTAAAGAGAAAGTGTAGTGCTTGGTGCTTGGTTAGAGGATTTAACTTAGAGATGGTGGGGGTGACAGTGTGGAGCAGAAAACACTCCCCTAATGGTCCTAATGGTCCTTGTCATAACAACTCATGGTCTAGAAAATATGGAGCTGACTTGGTGTTTGTTTATGAAGCCAGAGATATTTCTTTGCAGCTTTCCTAAGCTCTCTTTTGCAGAACGAATGCAAGTAATGGCGACAGAATCAGCAGGGCTGCTGAGGACCCTGCCAGCCAGCAGGTTACCTCGGCAAGTTGTTTCATCCCAGATAGAACACAGGGAGAGCAAGCCCTGCTCCAAAGGGCTCCTGGTGAGGAAAGGAAGAAAATACACTTAAAATGCCATCAATTCTGCAGGTTGCAACCCAGTCCTCAGAGTTGTTTGGTTTGGTCTTCACAGTGGATAAAAGAAAAAGTTATGAATTAAGATTCACTGAAAATTGATTTCAGGATTGTCTTGAACAGTCAGAAAATCTGGTCCCATTGTGCATATGTTTCTACTAGAAGCATCTCAGAGGCTTCCCCATCACATGAGACATGTGTTTGCCTTTCAGTTTCCCTAGACCACTCCCAGCCTGCACTAATTCATACTACATTTACATGAATAACAAGTTAGAAAGTTTGAACTTACTTTCGTCTTGTGATTTCCCGAATCCAAGATAGCTGCTAAGCCTTCATCAAGAATGTCTTCATATGTGACACCACTGCTGAGGTTAGACTTGATTTTCCAAAATAGACCTCAGAGATGGTTGGGGTGCTAGGGCTTGCGTGTGTGTGTGTGTGTGTGTGTCTGTGTGTGTTTAAATAGATTTTAGAGAGAGGATGAGAGAGAAAGAGAGAGAAGCATTTGATGTGAGAGAGCAACATCGATTGGTTACTTCCAACACACAACACGGTCCCTGTTGTCTGGGGGATTAAATCTACAACCTTGCATGTGCCCTGACTGGGAATCGAACCCGCCACCTTTTGATATACTGGACGATGCTCCAACCTACTGCGCCTCACTGGCTAGGGCTTCAGGATTTCTTTTTAAATTGAAATTGATTGGCATGCCCTAGCTTTCTTCCATTGATAGCATCTTGCAAAACTTTAAGTACCGCAAGCAGGATATTGACATTGAGACATGGGTTTGCCGTTTGAGCAAAAGCTAATTGCAGAAAATTACTGGTGACTTCTTAGCTTGGGATACCCACTTTAGCCAGACCATCTAATCAGAGGGAGAATTTAGAAGATTTGTTCTTTTTCCCTATGGCCTCTGCTTGGGATGGAGGTTGTTCCTTCAATGTGATAGAGGCACAGTGCTCATTGTGGTGGATTCCTGAACTAAAAATGAGATTTTTCTGAGCGTGGAAGGAATTCCCATCCTGAAAGTGTCAGCTTTCTACTTCTGGTTTTGCCTTTCTCTGGGTGTGAAATCAGAGTTTGTTGTATTTTGATGACATTTGGAAAAAGTGGAGGTAAATCTCATTTGTGATTGTTTGACAATAGTCCTGGTAAGATTTACCTTCCTTCCCTCTGAGCAAGAACAGTCTCCTATTGTTTCCTGCCTAACTCGGATGTGGTTTGGTCATACTTGTTTTAAGTTTCTTGGTCTTTTTTAACCTACTTTCTCCTTCCCGTAATTTGTAGATAAGTTACTGGTATTGCTTCATTTTTACCAGCAGACCTTTAACAAAACCAAACCAAAATTGAAGAGAGAGAAGCAGAGGGAAGAGCAGAGTTATTTGAAAAGTCTGTAATTTAGGGTTAAATTTAAAATACATCAGCATGGTTAGATAAATGTCTAATTGAAATTCATCTGTGCATTAAAATAATATGGTTCCTGCTAAGGGATAATTTCTTGCTATACTTCCAATGCAGAGCAGATAGTGTGTTTCTTGTCAGGGAAATAAAGTAAGGGAACACTAATTCTGAAACTGCTAACATCTCGTTATTCTTGCAATATGAACATATAGATTAGATTATGGGATATGCCTCATGACCTATAGGTACTTTTTTTTTTAAAGTAGGGACTTTTTTCATCCTGGGTTTCTGTGGATAGATTCCTTAGTTCTTGCAGTCATTCATTCATTCATTCCTGATCAGAGAGTTAAGGATGCACACAAAAAACAAAGAAAAAAACAACACGACCCCTGCCCTCGCTGGGCTACCTAACCTCCATGGGATGTCTTGGAGGTGCCTGCATTGCTTATGCCATCCTGGGGCTTGCCAGAGAAGCTCAGTGGGCACTCACTGCAGGAATGAATGACTCAATGGGTGAACTGGTGATGGGGTCACAAGGGCCCTCGTGATGCTCTTAATGACCCTCAGAACAGAAATAGCCTTGGGCCTAACCCTCACATGCCACCTTCTCTTTGCTCACAGGAAGGCTTTGGGGAAGGAGTGTGAGAGTGGGTTGCTGTCGGTGCTGTTCCACATCCCACCGTAAGAGGCAGACTAGTGGAGTAGATTCTGGAGCCAGACTCCCTGGGCTCCTCAGATGCCAGCACCTCCTTGCACTAGGTGATCCCTAGGGCAAGTTAGTTCACATCTCCCAGCTCCAGTTTCCTCACCTCTGCAATTAGAGTAACAAACATGAATTTTTAGAGAGGATTAAATGTAGCATAAAATGCTTATTCCAAAACCCGGTGCACATCTAGACGTACATATTAGATGTTATCATTGTCATGATCTCAGTTTCTGAGGCTGCAGTAGAACCTTGTGTCCCCTACTTGGGACCTTTCTTCTTGGTATGATTAACAGAGGCGCACTCAGTGTGCCCTTCGGAAGGTGCCTTATGACCAAACACAAAGGCATGGAGGGCCAAGTATTAGCAACAATGACAACATGATGACAGCAGTAATAGTAAACGTGGCCATTTAGTGGCAGTGGTCTGAGGCCTCAGTGTACATTCAGGGCCCTCTGATTCAGCCAGCCTCATATATGATCTCGGGAAAGTGCAAATACTTAACCAATTAATGTGCATTGGCTGGCTGTGAATTCAGAAAGGAGAAGAATTTGGGCAAAATAGGCTTGTTTGTCCCAAAATGAGGATGCTGATTGTCTGTAGACATCATTTCAACCAGTTGTGATGGTCACCAAATGATTCTCTGGGGACCCTAAGGGTTGAGCTTATACCTAGAATGTTAGCTGCCTGTTCTCTGCATGACACCTATCCTTCCCGGGAGCTGGGCCCTCTGCTGGCAGAACACTTTGCCAGGACATGGCCTACGGAGCTGGCAGCTGAGAAGGTAGCAGGCTGGCTTCACTGGCCTGTGTGTTTGCAGAAGCAGCATCAGGGCCTTGGGGCTGCATCTTCAGGGCTCTCTCCGCACCAGGCTTGAGTCAGACGGCAGCAGAGCCTCCAGTGTATTGAATGAATCAGGCAGGATAGACCCCCGAATTGGAGTTCTCCCAGATCTCTCAGTGACCCTGACCTTACTCGTGAGCCCTGGTTAGTCAGCGCTGATTCTGAAGGAACAGACGTTCTTCTTCCTGAGAGTGTAACAGGCTTCAGGGAGACGGTTGATTGTGAACACCGAAGGGGAAAAGATAGGCTTCTATAAATCAAAAGCCTTGCTTGCCACAGTTGCAAACATTGCTGCAAAAGAATTAGAATTCACATGTATTCTCCCTTTTTGCAGGGGCCATTGTGGTCTATCCACAATCCCTCGATGGATTGCAGCTCGCAGGCACCACTGTTGCCTGCAGAGGTATTGAGTGCAGCAGCTCTGGGTCACATGTAAAAGCATTTGACAGAATCCAAGAGAATCCCAGGTGCAGCATGTTCCACATATCAAGTAGGGCATCGTTGTAGATAAGAGCCCTCCTACAAACAGTCGCCTCTCCCTTCCTCTTCTGCAGAAAGTGGGGCTAATAAAAAGTCCCATGGAATAGAGGTTCATGGAGGGACAGCCTTTATTTAGCCAGGGCTACAGGTGACTGGACCTGAGGGCCCAGGGATGCTGCTTCTGATTCATTGAGCCAGAGAAGGGCCAGGGGTTTTCGGATGGAATGGTCACATCCTAGAGAAGCCAACAGGGAAAAACAGAGTGGGCAAAGAGGGGTGGGGTGGAGAAGGTTCTGTGACTCCAACTCCAGCTGGCTTTTCTGTGTCTGCCTGGAAGCATGACACAGAATGGGCCAGGGTGGCCACAGGCTGGAGAAGGGTGTGAGGTGGTATCATGCCCCCTGCTGGATGATTTGCACTGAGAGTGGTCTAATTGAGCCATTGGTGACCCTTCCAGGTTTCTGTTAAAATCGGGAAAATCCTGATGAGGACAGAAAAATGAGGCATCCCCCACTTCTGGTGTCTCTCCCTGGGGCTCTGTCAGTTTTCAGCAGCAGCCTGGCTCTGTTGGGCATTTGAGTTTTTTAACTAGATTTTGAGTACCTTGAAGCCGAGTCAGCATCATTCATTTATCTAGTCAACAAATTATTGAGCATGTACCAGGCTGTGTTCTAGGCACAGTAGATAGACCAGGACCAAAAACAAAGAGCCCTGACCTCCGGGAGCATCTGTTGTAGTGGAAAGATCGAGGGGAACAGTAACACTTCAGTGCCAGCATATTAGCATGCGGGGGATGCTCTAGAAAAGCGGCAGTAGTGAAGCAGAGAGGGGAGGAGCAGTGCTAGGATGCTGGTGGGTGCAATTCTCCCTAGGGTGGTCAGGCCAGGCCTCATGATAAGGTGACATTTGAGCAAAGACTTGAAGGAAGTGAGGGATCACATCATGTAGCTATCTGGAGGAAGAGCGTTTCAGCCAGAAAGAACAGCCAGTGCAAAGACCAAGGAGCAGAGTGTTGAGGCAGAGCGAGTAGTAGGTAGGGGATGAGGGTCCAAGGCATGTGACACCTTGTTAGTCTTTGGAGGACTTGGAGGTTTTTACTGGGAGGACATCATAACTTTTGTGTCCCCAGTGTTTAGCATGATTCTCATAGTAAATATCAATTGTCTTGAAATAACAAATCTCATTGAGGGAATCAAGCACCTTGTCGCTAATGAGCCAAGGAGATGCAGTCTTGGTCAGTACCAAAGTCCTCCGCCAGAAAACTTGGTTTTGCTTGGAGTGCTTTGCCTGACAGGAGGCTGAAAGGCTGCACATGGGTCACTCCATTCACTTTTCTCTCTGGGTTTTCCTGCGACTTAACGCCAGTGGGCTGGGAGGGGACTGGTGTGAGTCACTCATTGCCTGACTGACAGTAGACGTGGCAGGCGGGAGTGACATGGCAGGTGGGTGGAATGCATCCCAGGAGATGGTTAGTGGGGTTTCCCCAGTGAATTCTGAGGCCCTCACTGCCCCAAGTGACTGCCCACTGCCCACTCACCTCAGTGCTCATAATCTTACTTCAGGGACCTTCCTGGTAACCTCCAGCCAGGCACGAGGACAGATTCTCAAAAGCTTCATGAGGAAGGGGGAGGGGGAAGTACGTTAATTAACTCAATATTTTTCTGGGTGACACATAAACTCTGGATGGGCCATTCCTTAGTAAGAACAGTGCTCATCTGTTGAGCACTTGCTGTGTGCCAGGCTGGTTGGCTCGCTCCCCTTTTCTCCCCTCCACAAGGATTTTTGGAGCATCCACACATTCCCTGCCCCAGGGAATACAGGATGAACAAGGTAGATGAGGTTCCTGTTCTGACATTCTAGTTGGAGGAAGCAATAAACAAATGTGTCAACACAGATTTAAGATTAGATCTAGGAAGAAATTGGAAACAGGTTTGGTTGGAACCACAGAAGATCCCAAATAGCCACAGTAATCTTGAGGAAGAAGTGCAGAGGCTCATAATAACCCAGAGAGGGAGGTGGTGTTACCTCACCTTCTGCACCAGGAAGCCGACACCCCCAGAGGTTAAGTGGTCATTCTGTTGTCACCCAGTTGCAGGGATTACTGATGCCCAAATCTTCATGCCCTTTCCATTTCGTGTCCTGTGTCACCATCTACAATGATAGCCACTTCCAGTTTAGCATGAGGTATAGGGTTGTAGACTGAAAGTTTTGGGTACCTGAGGGTCACCATTATTTCACAGTCCATTTTCTCTTTTTCGAGAACAAGACAAGGAAATACCAAATAAGTGCTTGGTATGTCATTGTTTAATGAAAGAGTACATTTTATTTTGCATGAGCGTTGAACATGCCTCTTCAGTCATAAATATTTTGCAGTTAATTAGCTCTTGATTGACTGCCCGATGCGGCATTTGAGGAGAATGGAGAAGATGACCTTGAGTGGGATAGGCTAGTGGGATGAGGCTGGTCTCTTGAAGATCCAGGAACACCTCAGAGGTTGCTCTCCAGGCAGTCACGGCACCGTCTTGATGTTACCTGCTTTCTCACAGAGAGTGCTGAGCAAGTGTGCAGTGCGCGTCTCCTGAGCTCTAAGATGCTTTTGATTCCAGATAAATGGACATTTCTTTGGGTTATGCCTCTGCTGCTACAATGCTCCCTGATAATTGGCCAATTCATGGAAAAGAATGCCATGCTCCTCTTGTTAATGGAAGTGGCCTGTTACCTCTTCATGTTTCCCCCCTCACTGCGTTTTATTTTTCCCATTAAATTTGGCAGCGTTGCCCAGACGCCTCGCTGATGTGGTTGCGATTGTGCATTCTGGACACGCGCTTGGGCTTCGGTTCAGCAGCCCCACATTACTCAGGGTTTGGCATGTAGCACTCCCACCCATACATCATGCTGGAGTTTATTCTGTCTGATGTGTGCTTGCTGATCACCTCATTCTGGAATGAGAAGAGGCTCACTCTGCTGCAATTATCAGCCCATTTCCTTCTGAGCCAGTTGCAGAGCCACGCTGCAGTGCCATTGTTAATGTTTGGTGTAAACCTGGGCCACCGTGACCCCCATGGCATTGGAAGCTCTGTGTATATAAGACATAAACGGGAAACGGCTATACGTTGTGGTCGGCCATATGATAGTTAGGCCAGAGGACCACCTAATGAGTGGTACGTGAACTGTCTCTGAGCTCTGGCTGCCTGCTCCTCTGATTAGTGTGACCTAGTGTCATGCCTTTTACACAGTCCTTTGGGGGCTGGCCCACCTCGGGAAGCTCAGCAAGTGCTTGTTGCAGAGGATAAATGTTTGAGCAGTGCAGCAGAAGGTTTAAACACGGGCGCCTAAAGCTCCACTTCCTGGGTTCTAATCCTGGCTATGCTCTCACTAGCTGGTAACCTGGGCTGGCAAGTCCCACGCTCTCTGCAGCTCCTTGCCCCAATCAATTGGAGGTTAAAGTGAGTCAGTGTATGTGCTGGGCACATTTCAGATGCTCACTAGGTATTCCTGATCGTTGTTATTACACAAAATAACAAGAAAGTGTGCTGCCTCTTGCCACCACACAGCTCTAGATGAGGGAACCTAACTGAGGCCCACTTGATGCATGTGGAAACTGAGGCCCATAGAGGAGAAGGTGGTGAGTAGCGCAGCCAGGACTCAAATCAGGTGAGTGGGGCACAAAGCCCAGGCTCCAGCTTCCGTGTCCCTGACGATCCCATGCCATGTTGTGCTGGACACCCCACCAGTCCCAGCCTGGGAGATTGGAAGGTTGGCCAGTGCCCGGGGCACTTGGGGAGTCTAGGCTGCTAACAAACCAGAAAGCAGTTGGCAGGGAGTCAAGTTTAAAACAGAGAGTGTGATTGTTTGTTAAAGGTTAGCCCTCCCCTCCATGTCTTCATCCGAGTGATCTGTGTGCCAAGGGTGGAAGGTAAATGACTGTTTCGAGTGTGCCCCTTTGCTGCAGGCAGTATGCCAGGCACTTTTGCATTCAGGATCTCATTCCAGCCCCATGGCAGCACGCGATGGAGTTGCTCTTCTCCCTGTTTTGCATATGAGGAAAGTGAGTCTGATTTGATCAGGGTCACTTGGCCAGTAAGCAGGTCTGAGGTCTAAGCTCAGATCTGCCTTTATGCTGGGCATTTGTTTTGTTAGTATGGCTGCCTCTTTTCTTAGGGGAAAACCTTTCTCTTAATCCTAATCCCTTATCAGAGCTGTTTGAACAAAAAGATTTTTGTTGCTTCCTCAGAAGGTGAGTGAGCTAAGCCTGGGAGAGCCTGGAAGGTGAGCTTCCTTTGCGTCCTCATCGTGGCCGCTCCTATAGATCCAGATGGATGCCGGGGCCATGTCACCTGTTCTTTCCCTTAGCGGCCCCTCTAGCCACCAGTCTCTTTTCCCTCCTTCTCAACCAAGATTCGGCCTGGTGTTCCCGCAACCCCTTTCCTCACCACTCCCCAGCCACCGCCCTCTCCCCTCCCCACTGTACCACTGAGTAGACACAAAGAAACCCACCCAGCACTGTCTGCCAGGAGCACCCCACATCACTTCCCAGGCCACGTGCAGCATGAGCTCCTTCATGAACAGCTGGCTGGAGAGGCTGCCCAGCTGGCCCAGCACCACCTCCTGACTTCCCATGTGCATGCTGCCATGTGGGGAGCTGGGCAAGCACATTGTGTCCCAGGACACCGCAGCTGTCCCCAAGCACACCCGTGCCAGGTGTCCCTAGACTAGACAAGTACAGGCTGAAGCTCTGAGCTATCCTTCCTCGTGTTCTCTTCTGTCCCTGTGTGTTCTGGTGAACTGTTAATATTCAAGACTCCATCAGTCATTTCCTTCTCCGCGAAGCCCTTTTAACCATGCCCTCCCCCATCCTCCTGCCTGGCACAGTTCCACTCCTCCCTTTATGCCCCTTTTTTGCCTAGTTTCCACCTGGTATGCATGACAGTACATTGCTTGCTCCTGGCTGGACTGTGAGCACTGCGAAGGCGTGGTCTTGGCTTCTTTGCTCTCAGCCCAGCACTTGGTGTCTAGTCAGGGCTCAGTGAGTGACTAGGCCCGTCCCCTGGTGACTGCAGTGAATTCAGCTTCCCAGGTTGTCAGATTGGCTCCTACCTTGTATTAGGGCATTACGACAATCTGACTTTATTGAAAATCCTTTAGGTAAATGTTGTTGTTTTATTGAGCGATAATGTAAATAAAAGTGCAGCATCTCATGTGTACTGCTTGATGGCCTTGTAATATGATCACATTTGTGTGTAATTCAGGTCAAGCTAGGAAATATTTCTGTCATCCATGCAGCTCCTTCTTGGTCTGTAACCAGCACCTCCCTCCCCCAGCTAATCATCATTCTGATTTCCAGAGGTGCCTTTATTGTAAAGGCATTTTAAAAATGGTGGTGAAATACATATAACAAATACCACTTATGATGGTTTAACCATTTTTAAGTATTCAGTTCAGTGGCATTTAGGTACATTCCTTCAAGATATTCTTTACATTTAAATGGCACTGCTCATACTTTCTTGGGGTAAAACAACTGAATGAAACAGAAGCAATTAGATTAGAAAGTGAAAGTTCCCCCAACATCAGTATCATCCACAGGAGGAACCACTATTTTCAGTTTGTATATCCTTCTAGACTTTGCTTGGTGTAATGTGTTGCAGATATCTAGCCACACAGGAAAACGTGAGCTATATGTACATGTTTTAAATCTACGATTTTGTTTAGAATCCTTGACTGACTGATTGTAACTAGCTTTATCACGTGCAGTCAGAGCAACTCCATCACATGCTGCCATGGGGCTGAAATGAGATCCTGAACACAAAAATGCCTGATAGGGAGCAGACCCAGACCTAGTGGAGGACGTTCTGTTTGACATCTGGGCATCAGCTGTGCTGCCTCTCCTCATTCACTCAGACCTGGGCCTTGCGTGCTTCCATCCTTCCTCCTAACTCCTTGCTGCTGACCTCTCTTGCTGCCCTTGCAGGACCTGCTCTCAAATTCTGCAGCACCTGAAAGGCCTTAGTTATCTCTGACCTCTGAAAAGTCACCTCAAGTATTCAACTTTAAGCAAGGACCAAAGCCTTAGGTTGGGCGGATGAAGGCTGGTGGAAGGAATCATTAAGCAGCAGGCAGGGGCAGGCACTTCAGGGAGCAGGTTAGCCCTTAGGACACCCCTGAAATCACATTGTTGGCCTTCAGCTGGGCACTGGCCCAGTCTGTGGTCAGCAAGCAGGGCCCAAGATCTCAACGCTCCCCCCACAGCTCAGGCTCCTGGTCCCTAGGAGGTGAACCTTAGGTGAAACCCCACCTGCGGCCTCTGGGAAACCGACCTTATTTCAGAACATTTTTCTCTGGGGAATGCATGGTGTGCTTTCTTTATACAAAGAAAATCCCAAGCCGCCTGATTTTTTACTGATAAGTGAGCTTTGCCACTTGGGGTTAGTTTCATCACACCTGCTTTTCCTCTGTGCGAGGTTCAGCTCCTGAGGGTGTTGGGCAATCTTTTTCTTTCCTTCCTCCCTTCTTTTTTTGTTCTCTCCTGCACTTTGGATACAGTATAGTACAGGCAGCCATGAATTCACTCAACAGCCATCCCATAAAGGCCCTGCCCTATTCCAGGCACCTGGTTTAATGTTGAGAGCACAGCGGGAGTAGGCTGGACCAGGACCCCTCCCCTGGGGGCTTTCCGTCTGTAACATCGGGACTTATCCAGTGTAACAAAGAGATTCCTGGGAGGCTGGCAGCCACAAAGGAATGATCTCGAGTCTCTGCCTGTTTCACAGCCACGCCCTATCAGCTTCTCCATGATAACTGGGTTTTGATGTTAATATTAAGGGGGGAGATCAGGTTTTAACATTTAAAAAAAAAAATTAAATTTAATTATTTTGATTCCAGAGAGGAAGGGAGAGCAAAAGATAGAAACACCAATGGTGAGAGAGAATCATTGATCAGCTGCCTCCTGCATGCTCCCTACTGGGGATCGAGCCTGAAACTCTGGCAGGTGCCCTTGACTGGAATTGAATCCAGGACCTTTCGGTCCATAGGATGACACTTTATTCACTGAGCCAAACTAGCTAGGGCAAAAAAAAAAAAAATCAGACTTTTTAAAATATAGAAGAGAAAGAGGGAAAATAATTCCATAATTCCAATATCCAGATGATCCTTGTTGAATTTTTTAAAAAGTTAATTCGCATGCATGATTAGAAATTTCAAACCTAATGGAAAGGTACAGAAACAAAAAATGTAAGTGTGCTTGTGTGGCTGGCCACACACAGTACCGCCTCCTTCTTTCCTCAAAGATGAAACCTTAATATTTTTATATTCTTAACGCAGCTTTCTAGGAAAAATTATGTTTCCAACTGGAGCCTTTGAAAAGCTTTACCTGAAAAGGGCCTCACTATGTCCCTTGTTCTTGCTTTTTCATCCCAGGGCCGTTTCTGTATCAGTCCATCATGCTATGGGCAGACCGTAATTACCTAGCCACTCCCGTACGTGGACATTTAGGTTATTTCCAGCGGTTTACTAGGTAGGTTACATCTTAAAGGTTTGAAATTTCCCCAGCAAGCATGTCTTCCCTTCTTCCACTCCCCAATACCCGATCACCGAGAAAAGCAGATCCCTTTGGAAAGTTTTAAAACTCATTTTCATAGTTGATTTTTTTTTTAACGTAGGCAGAGAAAGGAAGGTAACTTATCATTCTTATGTTGGATGCTTACTGTGTTGGCAGGCTCTGAAAGGAACTTCGTGTCCATGGTTTCATTTAGTAATTTTAGGTAAGAATTGCTTTCCTGATGTTTTAGACCAGGAACTTGAAGGTCAGAGAGCCCCATAGCCAAGATGGGGTTCAGCTACGGTTCACACAGCTTGGGCCAGTCCTGGGCTCTGTGCGCCGTCTCTGTCCCTTAGTTCTGTCCGTTGTTCTGTGCACTTGCATCCACACAGAGCTCAGGAGGAGTTTGCTTCATCCACCTTGTGAGTTTCTGCTCAGAACTTCTAACTGGGTGGTGTTTGCTCCGTGCTTGGTTTTGGTTTTTTTTTTTCTGAAAGCTTTGGCTATGTGTGGCATGCTCTAGCATTCACAGGGAGTGAGCGGTGATCAGAGGAGGCCGTCCCTTCAGCTCAGAGCCCTAACTTACCGGGTTCACGTCCTTCATGAGAGGATGGAGGGCATCTGGGGCTACATTTGATCACTTGGCATCCCAAGTGGCTCTGATGGATGCCGTCTGTCAAGTGCTGCACACTCACTCTGAATGCCCTGGGCTCTTGGTGGGTGGTGTCTGTAATTCGCTATCTGGGTTTCCTGGACACTAGAATCATGTCTCAATTGATTTGTCATTTTTGTGGATGAATAATCCTAAGTGGGTAAATAAAAATTAATGTTTGTATTTGGATGCTAATTTAGCTTTCAATTACGTTTTGTTTTGAGTGTTATTGAAATTAATTTGTGTTCCTTGAGCACGTTCTACTTATTGGCAAGACACAGTGGCCCCCAGAATACAGCTGGTCGTTGTTTGGGGTAAATTCAGAAGATGGATAAACCATATCAAGATAATGGAAAAGTTTACTTGAAACTTTTCCCTTTTTAAATGGCAGAATGATGTCTGAACATCATCCAGATCCTGGAAGGAGAAAAACACTTCCATGAGAACCCTGCCCCAAACAAATCAAGCTGTTTTCTTTTGTCTGCCCCTCTCTGGTCCTGGTCCATTCTCAGGTAATGGAACTGAGATTGAGCTCCTGGGGAAGCACTGTTGCTTTAGGAAGAGCTTGGGGGTTGGGATTGGGCAAGCTTCTATTAAAATTCTGACTCTTCTGCTCAGTAGCTGTGTGACATTGGGCAAGTCACTTAACACTTCTGAGCCTCTGTTTTCTCATCTATAAAGTGGGACTGATAATCCCTGTGTCTCCTGGTTGTTATAAGGACTGAGATAAGCCATGTTTTCCAGACCACGGGACATGAGCCACTGGTGCCACAACAGGCCTTCATTTCTCTTAGAAGCCTTCTGACTTTCTAGGGAAAAGTTCTTTGGGGTAAACTTCCTTTGATGCCTCATTGATACCTGCTCCCCCTCTAAAGAAAGCCAACATTTGGCTCATTCAGTTCCCTTGCTTTTCTTTTCTGTTATTTTTATAATAGCAAGGTACACTGGCGTTCTATTTCCTATAGTGATACACAGTTTTTTTAAAAAACAAATTTATTTAAATGAGAGTTAGTATCAATAACAATGTGCTGTATTAAGACAAATTGTGCAGGTGGCATGTGGGTTTGAATTCCAGTTCTTCCTCCTCCTGGCTGTGCAACCGTGGGCGGTCAGTTAACATCTCTGGCCCTTAGGTTCCTTATCTGTAAAATGAGGATAACACTAGTACTACCTCATGGCGATGTAAAGTCTAAAAGAGGCAGATCGTCAGAGCCCTTAGAACACATCTGGCACACAAAATACCATAAAGCGTTCGCAGTTTTTAATGCAAATGACTGACCTTCGGGAACATTGGGGATGGTGTTGGTAAAGTGCAGTTTCCGACTTAGCACCGTGGGCAGCAAATGCTAGCTGGTGTTATTGTTTTGATTTCTTAATAATGATGATGTTAATAATAGTCATAATAACAACTAGCAGGTAGCATTCATTGTTTTGGAAATGAATTTCTTGGGGCAGACACTCTCAGACAGCTTGATAGGTTCCAGTGAGATGCAAAGGTTCAAATCCACCTGTTGTCTCGGTTCTACTTCTCTAGGCCAAGCCCAGCATTCGGTGCTTTATTAAACCCACCGAAACACTCGAGCGGTCCCTTGAAATGAACAAGCACAAGGGCAAGCGGCGAGTGCAAAAGAGACCCAACTACAAAAACGTTGGGGAGGAAGAAGACGAGGAGAAAGGGCCCGCCGAGGATGCCCAAGATGACGCCGAGAAGGCTAAAGGTACAGAGGGTGGTTCAAAAGGCATCAAGACGAGTGGGGAGAATGAAGGTGAGTGCCCGTGAACGCTGCCCTGCTGCCCACTGCGAGCCAGGCTGTCATCTGTGTCTGGCCCCCCTGTGTGTCAGTGGGTGCTTCTCTTCATTCCTGCCACCAGAGTACCTCACTCTAAACCAGTGATTTTCAACCCTTTTCATCTCACGGTTCACATAAACTAATTACTAACATTCTACAGCATACCAAAAAATAGTTTTTGCCCATCGGACAAAAAAAAAAAAAAAATGGGTGTGATATTTGAACACTAGACAGCTATTTGTTGTGTTGGCTGTTGTTATTTTTTTACTTGACAATCTAAGGGGAAAGAGGTCAGTGCCCCTGATTAGTCGGGTATTGCATGTTTTAAAAATTCTTGCTGCACTCCAGTTAAAAATCGCTGCTCTAAGCAGCCCAGCCAGTTGAAGGTCGATCTGGTGTGAGGCCTGCCCTCACTGGAGGGTAACCTGGAGCAGGGTTCTTTTTTTTCTTTTTTTTTTACATTTTTGAGAGAAGAAGGGAGAGGGAGAGAGAGATAGAAACATCAGTGGGAGAGAAATACTGATCTGCTGCCTCCTCCACGCCCCCTACTGAGGATCGAGCCTGCAACCCAGGCACATGCCCTGATCAGGAATTGGACCAGCAACTTCTTGGTGCACGAATGACACTCAGCCAACTGAACCACACCAGCTGGGCAGGGCTCTGTCCTCTTAATCTGTATTTCAGTTTCCCCAACTGTAAAAAGAAGGCAACAAACAGCATTTACTTTTTCTACAAGAATTAAATGCGTTAATACATATATGTAACATGCACAGAACAGTGCTTGGCCTGAGTCATAAATATTTGCTGCTACTATTACTACTGTTGTTATCATAATCATTTTATCGTTATTGCTGTTCTTACTATTCATGATAACCTGGATTATTATTTTTGACAGAAGTTCTTATTTTTGACAGAAGTCATTCTTCCTTACACTGCAGGAAGAAAAGTGGGGAGTGTTTAATGAATTTACATGCTTTTAATAAGATTTGTTTCTTGTAATCAAATAATGAAATATAATCCCTTGGATTCTTGCGTTAAGTTTTTTTAAAGTTCCATGTGTTTAGAGTGAAGTACACTTGTGTTTGCTCCCTATGGGCTAACTAAGCAGAATAGTTCAGTCCTCTTTTTTGCCTTTGTCAGGAATGATTCTGTTTTATTTTTCACCTCCCTCTTATAGACGTTAAGACCTTCTTAATATGGAGAGCATGGTCTGCTCTGGGATTAAGTAGCTTTAAACTGTCCAGTTCCTTGTGTCATGGGCCGGGCACACAGCCACACAGAGGGGGTCCCTGGCCACAGCCCTGGACATTCGGGGTGAAAAAGGTGATGGGGTGGAAGTGGGCTGGGGGCTCTGGTTACTAGAATTGAACTCCCACCACACCCCCTAGGACAGGTATGGGCTGTCTTTGGCTCTCAGCTGTGGTCTGTTGGGGGTCCCGGGTCCTGGGCTTGCAGTGGCTTCTCCAAAGCCAGCTCTCTTAGGCCCATCTGCCTGGACTATTGTGAGCCCTGGTCCCAGGCGTCTGAAGCTGGGAAACAGAGTGGCTCAGTAAATCAGTGACTGGGAACTCATTTGTTTGGGGAAGTTGGCTGCAGTTTTGCAGCCAAAACCCGCTCCCGCCCCCACACCACTGGCCCCATTCTGATTTTCTTGGCAGTTCTCAGTGAATGCCATGACCACATTTTGATAAGTATCTCCAAAACATCTCTGTGGTGCCACCTGGCCCTCTTTTTAAGGATTAGAGCTCCAGTATGCTTTTATTTCTGTTCAAAGTGCGTAGTAAGCATTTTGGTTTAGAAATTCTCATTTGGCTTGGAAAATCTTTACCAACATATATCGCTTTAGAGAAGGGGTATGGGGGAGGGGCAAACACAAGGGAAGCCATACTTGTTTGCTTATTTGGATCATTCAGATTTTTAAAAAACAACGACTCGGGAGCCAATTGTCCGCTTAAACGCTAGATTTAGCTGTCCTGTAGCCACGTCGGGGGCAAGGGACGGCTTTACCCCATTCTGTACTTTGCGTTCCCGTCAATTTTGTTTTGGAAAGATGCTGCCCTCTTCCATTCCAGTCCTTTTAAGGGCTGCTCCCTAACCAGGGCTGGGCTGTGACTAACCGTGGTGTAGACAGGGCCGTCTTGGCCTCAAGCACACAACCAAGTGAGTCAGCCTAGCGGCCCCGTGGCTCTGCAGGCTGCAGTTCCAGCTTGCTGTTGCGCTGGGGTGAGCCCACCTGCACCCTGAGCCCACCTGCCCTGTGCAGGGGGTAAGGGGAGAATGCGCACCAGTTTCCAGAAACTCATTTTCCAGGCAGTCACTTGGCCAGGTTGTGCCATACAGGGCCTAGGAATTCCTCCAGAGGGTTTGCTTGTTCATGGTGCTAACTCAGAGCTCAGCTGAGCATGGCTCTCAAAGGTCCCCTCAGCATTTTGGCACCTTTTTATTTCCTTGACTGTGCATCCAGCTCGCCCTAAATAAATACGATTTCCATAGGCCCACCCATCAACAGACACCTAATTGGACAGTAGGATTAGTATTCTGGGGCATTTGAACCGCATACTTGATCTCTTAGTTATTCTCATATTTGAAGGTGTGGCTGGTGGGTGTTCTCTTCCTTCGACTGTATTTGTGTTTGGATGGAACCACACAGCTGTTAATTCCTGTGACTTGGAAGCGCATCAGGCACATGTTCTAATTCAGTTTCAAGCCAGAGGATAGTAGGTGGGGGAGGTGCCTGGGAGATGGGAGACCTGACTTGCAGACTTAGAGGTTTGCTGTGGGCCTTGGATGGTCTTCTCAAGCTTGAGGCCTTTCTTTCCTTCTGGAAATTGAGTTTAGAAAATATGATTCATTTGACAATTTGTGTTGTTGTTGTTAATCCTCACCAAAGGATATTTTCTCCATTGCTCTTCAGAGAGAGTGGAAGGGGGGGGGTGGAGAGAGAGAAACATTGATATGAAAGAGACACATCGACTGGTTGCCTCCTGTATGCCCCCAACTAGTGGTGGTGAACCTGTGGCCCTTTGGTGCGAGGGCCAGTCCTCTAACCACAGAGCAACATAGACCAGGGGGACAGCTTTTTAAATGAGAATGGGTTGGTATTCTTGAGTTTGCAAGATTTAGAAATTCAACTCTGGTTGGCTTAAGCAAAAGGGGTGATTATGTTTATGTAATTGGGAGGCCAGGCAGAGGTGGACCCAAGTGCAGAGATGACCATTGGCAGCACCAGGCTCACATCCTGCCAACTTACCACCAAGTGGAGAGGGAGCTGCTTCTTCCCACTGGCTGCAGCTGAGTCCTGGGGGCTGATGCCTGTTGGTGCTGATGGGCCTGGCTTGCCTACCAGTGGAAAGGGATGTTCTGTGCTGATTGGCCAGGCCTGGGTCACGTGTCTCCCTACAGTGACTCCCTCAGTAAAAATGAGGAGTGTTCATCGTGTTCATCAGAAGAAGGGGGTTAGATGCTGGGCCGGCACAAACAGCAGACCCTCCCATAGAAAGCCACGTTACTCAGTGTCCTCATCCCCCGAGGGCCATCTTCTCCCTTCCTGTTTTGAGGTGGATAAGTGGCTTTCCCCTCCAAATGGTCTCTTCTCTAGCAAACAGCTTGCATTGTCTCTAGGTCTAGGTGCTTATTGACAGCCTGGTTGTAACAGATGGGCACAGGTGACTCTCCAATAAAGAGATGCTGACACGAGTTTCCCCCTGCCTACCCTACCATCCTCATGTTAGTGGTGAAATCTTTACTCTAAAGGGTGGCTGAAAGCACAGGAGTAAAAAGGCATGTGGTTGCAAGTCACAGTTTTGCATGACCTGATTTGAATATGGCATTAACATGTGTGTCTTTTTTTTTTTTTTCTATAAATGCATCACCCAAAATTTACACCTCCTCCACATTTAAGTCCAGACAAGGATGTTGTGTGAAGTGAATGTGCTCCCCTGGACCCTCCGCTCATATCCCTGGTTTGCAAAGAAATTTGCTTTGCCTCAGTGTGATGGGTGGCTCATTCTGAAACCAAGAAAATCACAGATCCCCTAAATTTTCAAAAGTTGAGTACTGAATAAGACGAGGGAGCCCTTGTCCCTGCAGCTGAAGGAGTGCCCGCTCGGACGTGTGCTCATGTGTTAGCTTGCACTGCAGTCTGAAAGGGCGGTCATCTCTTCCCAGGTTCACTTAGAGCAGTAACTTTTAAACATGCCTGAGACAAGAGAATGAATCATTGGAACTTCTTGTTTGAAAAGTAGGATTTGGTTTCTGTTTCTTGGCCTATGGAAAAGGTAGGCATCCATTTCACAGCCTGACCTTCAGAGCCTATCCATGTCTTAGAATTCCAGCAAGGGCCTGGCGTGCAGGTGACAGCATTGACTTTGAACTTGCCAGCTCAGCTGGGACTTGAGGGTTGCCTGGGAGCTTGCAGCCCCAACTTGCCTTTTTTTTTTTTTTTAAGTCTCTCCTGACATGAAGTAGAGCCTGGTCTCATATCTGACTCCTCTTATAAAGCCAGAGTCAACCTCAGACCCAGCAGTTTTCTGATGGGGGTGAGCCAGGGACTAGCCGTCAGGAGTTTAGGGTCTGAATCCCAGCCCTGCGGATCTGTTCCTAAGCAGCTGTGTGAACCTAGGAAAGTTACCACCCTTTCTGTGCTTCTCTGTCAATAAACGGGGCTTCATAATACCCTGTCCTCAGGGTATCAGAAACGAGAACATCAGTGCCTCAGCATTTAGTGTGGGACACATGAGCACGGAATAGGGGGAACCCTGGCCAAGAGACCAGAGTGAGGAGCGTGGAAGTGGTACTTGAGATATAAGGGGGGACTCTGTGTACACCTGGCAAGTTCCTGGAGGGCTCGTTTCCCTGTTAGTTTCTATAAGGATAGTGAGATGTCTGTGTGTGTGTGTGTGTGTGTGTGTGTGTGTGTGTCTAGAGGGAGGAGAAGGATCAGTAGGCTGGACACTTGTAGAGAGCAGATGGGAGTGTACACTTCTTCAATGGGCTTAATTAGTATAAGGAGGAGAATTGGAGGTCATTGTAGACAAATCCTCTGAAAAGCAACTTCCCAGAAAAACATTCTGAATTCAATCTCGTGCTACTCAGTAAAATATTAAAAAAAAACACAAAGCAACAACAAGAAAAGGGGAGCCCTAAATACTCTGCGCATACACACCCAGTTGTTGCCACTTCCTCTTTGCCTCTTGAAAGTCTGCTCTAAAGCTAGCCAGTAGCATGCCCTGCTTCCCTTATATCCTAAGGTAACCAGCAAGAGCATCTTTCTGCTCCTTCCCTTATTCTCCCCTCCCCCTCTGTTTGTTGTCTGTCCTTGCTGTGATTGCTGGAATGGAGAGCACAGAGGGCAACGGAGAAAATCCTGGAATTTGTGGTCAAAGACTGCTAGGAGGTCATGCCTGCCATTTCCCTGAAAAGTACTTCATTTACCAAATATTAATCAGATTAGAATGTACATCATCCCAGGCAAGTTGATGAATTGTTGCTGTTGTTTTAAAATATCAGTGTCAGGAGTGTTGGGGAAGCGCATAGATTTGGCCAGTTGTCATAATGCGAGGCAGAAGTTGACAGCCTTGCGTCCTCAGGCCCCTGTACATTCACACTGGTGTGCAGCCATTGCACCATCCAGCCCCAGAACTCTTTCCATCTTCCCCAACTGAAACTCTGTTCTCATTAAACAACTCCTATTCTCCCTGCCCCCAGCCCTTGGCAGCCACTATTTTACTTCTGTCTCTCTCACTAAGTTTGACTGCCTGAGGTTCCTCATAAAGGGAATCTTACAGTATAGTATCTCTCCTTTTGTGACTGTCTTCTTTCACTTAGCATAATGTCCTCGGGGTTCATCCAGATTGTAACAAGTGGCAGGATTTCCTTCCTATTTAAGACTGAACGATAGTCTGTTTTTTTGGATCAGCCACATTTTGTTTGTGCATCGGATGGACACTGGGTTGTTTTCAATTTTTGACTCTCGTGAATAATGCTACCACAGGCCTGGGTGTGCAAATCCTCTTCTACTCCGGAGGCTTTGGGGGGAAATGATATTGTAAAAATGTTAGAGGCCGAGGAGGGCCTGGGCACAGCCTGCTGAAGCCAGAGGAGCTGGAGATTTGGATTTCCTATCACAGCCTCTAGCACGTTCCTCCACTCCCAGAAGCTCAAGACTCCAGTGGTGTAATGGATTGTTGGAGCCTTCAAGATTATGTGCCACGGTGCTGGCCCAGGGACAAATACTGCACAGATGCCCATTACACAGCAGCTGGGAGTGAGGGCAGAGGCCCGTCACCTAAAAAAAGAAGAAAGAAAAAAAAAAATTCCTCGGTGCCTCAGTTTCCCCTGCATTAAAATGCAGAGATTATGTTAGCTCTGTGTTGTCCCAACTGTGGGGTATGGAGATATTTTTAGGTGGGACAGAGTGCGCCTTACAGACTGTGGTGAGAGGATTCTCATTATGTGATTAGCTCCAGGGGATCCTGAGGTTTTCAGTGCCATGTCTTTCACACCTCTCTCCCATTCCTGAATCTCTCTTTTCCCATGTGCACAACCAGCCTGGGTACCTGGGTACCTTCTTTTTTTGTTTTTTGTTAATCCTCAGTCAAGGATACTCCCCCTCTCCCCCCATTGATTCTTAGAGAAAGTGAAAAGGAGGGAGGAAGAGAGAGAGTGAGGTGAGACATATCGATTGATTGCCTCCTGCATGGGTCCTGGCCAGTTCTAGGGATCGAACTTGCAACCCAGATATGTACCCTTGACTGGGAATCGAACCCTCTACCTTTTGTTGTGTGAGCCATTGCTGTAACCACTGAGGAATACCGGCCATGGCAGCCTGGGTACCTTTTTATTTATTCTTCGTGTATATTACTTTCACAGTGTATATTACTTTCTGTTTTTACTGGTTTTATGCTTACAATAATATTGCAGATTTATAAAAAGATAAAAAAGATAAAGAACTCCCATTTACCCTTTACCCAGTTTCACCTTTCAACATATTATATACCCCATTTGCTTTCTTGTTTGTGTTTTCTCTCCTACACACACACACACACACACACACTCGCTCACAAATATTTTCATCCTGCCCCTTCCCTTCTCAATCCCTCGGTGTGCATTTGCTAAGAATAGGGTTTGCTCTTTCATGACCACAGTACAGTTATCAGCTTCATACTAGTTTTCTGCTGTCCATGTTCCAGTCTATCCACTGGCTCACTAATAGTGTCCTTTGTAGCCTGCTTCCTTCCTCTAGTACCGAATTCAGTCTTGAATCAGGTCGTGTCTTTCATCATTGTGTCTTTAGCCTCCTCTATTCTGGCACATTTCCACAACCTTTCTTTCTCTTTTACAACATTGACCATTTTGAAGAGTACAGAACCTCCCCCTCCTTTGTTTTAATAAAATGTTCCTCATTCTGTCTTTGACGGTTCTCTGTGATTAGATTGAGGTTATGCATTCTTGATTGGAATATGGCATAGGTGACATCATGTCTTTCTCAGGGTGTCAAATCTGGATGTCTTTCTGTTCCTCATGGGTGATGTAAACAATACCTGCTTCAGGTATTGCCCAATTTCCCCACCATACAGTTACTTTATTTTTTCTTTGCAACTGATCAGCAATCTTTGGGGAGACCCTCTGATTATGTAGACATCCTGTGCCTCATTAAAATTCCCCCTTAGACTTGGCATTCACTGATGATTCTTGCCTGACTCACCCTTTACCAGGATGGGAGCAAACTGTTGTCTTTCCAACACCAGCACTCTGCATGTTTAAAAGTCAGCCCTCAGCAGTCCACTGTAAACAGGCTTCCTCCTTTCTCTCCACTTATTTATTTCTCTATTCTTGGCATGGATTCATGGATTTCAGTTTTTTAATGGCTTATATTTCATTACTATATTTAATTAATTTGATCCTGAAATTGTCCCAGATTTAGCCAGTAGGAATCCTTTCAAGCTGGCTGCAGTGTCCTGTGAGAAGCCCCCATCATTTTTTCGAACACTCCTTATACTTTCTGGCATAACAAGGTATTCAGGTTCATCTTGTGTCTGCTCTGCCCATCCCTGGGATTAGGCATTTCTCTGAAAAGCTCTGGTTCCTCTCAGTGGGCAATGGTAATTAGAAGCCAAGATCTGGTTACTAGATGTGCTCATTTTTGCTGGGTTGTCTGGCTTTTTGGCCCTTTCAAGGGACAGAGCTAGAAAATATATGCATGTATATGCACAAAATACACATTTATTAATTTTGTGCACATATACATATTTTAGAGATCATAAGTTCATACCAATACTTCCAGTTCTGATCAATTCCCAGAGGGCTGTTTCCTGCCTTCCTCCATTTCAGATTGGTATGTCTACCTTCATCCACAGTGAGAATTCTGGCTCCCAACATTGGAAGATCAATAGATCTTATTCTCTCAATCCTCTAAACACAGCTAAAAAAATTTTCAGAATTAAATATTGTGTTTATAGAGTTAAGTATTATGTTTATAAACTACTTGGATTAGTCTATCCTTCCTTCCTTTCTTTCCCCCTTCAGGGAAGTGTGATATTCATTTGAAATAAATGTGGGTATTTCAATTTTTTTTTCTGTCTAGGGTTTTTCCTTCACATTGATTTAATTTTTTAAAATATGTGGAATATTAACAAACTCAAAACTATGTCAAAAGGTATGTTTAAAGATGTGTCCCTCCCTCCCATACTCCTTTCACCCATTCCCCCCACTTCTTGTATATAAGCAACTTGATTGTTTTCTGGACTATCTTTCCTGTGTTTCTTTTTGCAAAAAGAAGTATGTATATATGTGTTTTCCTTTCTTTCTTACACACGGAGTAGCACTTTGATCTCTTCAGTGAGCAGTATCTCTGGAACTCACTCCATATCAGTTCACAGAAGTTCTTCCTCATTTCTTTCTACAGCTGCACTGTGTGTGCGCACCATCGTTTATTCAGCCAGTCCTTATGCTTGGACATTTAGGTAGTTTCCAGTATTTTGCAATTACAGATAATACTGCCGTGAATACCCTTGAGGGTGTGCATTTTCTTATTGCTGGGGGAGTATCTTCCAGATAAATTCCTGCAAGTGGGATTGTTGAAGGGTAGAGTAATTATTTAATTTCCTTTTTTTAAAAAAGTTTCTTTAAAAAAGTTTTTTTATTCATCAAATTTTTAAAATGTATATAAGTAAACAAAGTTCAAACAAAGTGATTAAATAAATAGCAAATAGCACAGGCAAAGCAGAGACATGGACAATTGTAAAGGCAGGCAGATGACTGAAGTGTGAACAGAACTGGGCAGGTTATTGCTGCAGTTCCTTCAGACTCCAAAAAAGAAACCTGGGTTGGGTGGGGTCTCATGGTTTATAACGGAGGCTCAGTGGAGCCCCCTGGGAATTTGTCATCAGAGCCTGAGATTTTAGTGACTGTCAGTGGAAATCCGAGTTCACATGAGCCCACTGATCTGTTTTTCCCAGTGACGGTCAGTAGCATGGCATGCGCACCCTGCGAGGCATGATGTCAATGCAGGGCAGGGGAGGGGGGACAGAGGGCTAAGCAGAACCATGCCAGATGTCCTGGTGTGGCACTGAGAAGGGTTCACATTGACCCCGAAAAACCAGGAAAGTCAAATCCTATTTTAAAGATGGCTATAGAATTTATTTTATAGCAGTGAGAATCTGGGGAGACCCTTGCATGCCCATGTTGCCTTTTGTATACAGGGAGTTGGCCGACACTAGATAAGAATCACTAATTTTAAAAGTTGTTTGGATAAAATGGTTTAAAAGACACTGGGAAAAGACTCTCTTGGCATTGGAAGAAGTGTTCTATATTCATCTAGAAAATTAATCTAAGTTAATCTAACAGCTCACTCCACAACTATGCTGGCTGAGTCAAGAGTATATGGGAGGGATAGCGGTGCAGCTGTGAGAACCAGGGTGACCCAGCTGAAGTCTGGACACCTCGTCATTCCTGAATGTGGAGAGGCCCTTGTGGGCCTGGGCCTGTACCAGGACGTGTCATAGGAGGTGAGGAGGGGGAGCAGTCCTGGCTTTCCCTCTTACTTTTAGCTGTATTAAGTCACTGCTCTTCTGGGTTTCCATTTCCTCAAATACAGTATCCAAGTCCAAACCAGTGGTTTTCAGAATTCCACAAAGGAGCTTTAAGGGGCTCTGTGCACCGTTGAAGGGACCTTTGTTTCAAGACATTTGTGACCCACCACTTATTACCTGGAGCAGCTGTGCTCTCATTGGCTTATGAGGTGGTGTACCGCAGGAAAGTGTCCAAAATTCATATCCAACTGCTTAACAAAGTTGGATGAGCACTGGACTGGCTTATCTTTAACCCCTCTCTCCTCGGCTCCAGAATTCTGATAGTTTTCCAGGGAGGAGATTAGAAACCTAAAAGGACCAACCACGCACACTACAGCAGGCTTATTCCAGGCTCAGGCGCTAGGGCTTGGCCCCATAACTTGGAGGGCCCTTGGAGCTGAGTTCCTGCCAGGACAGCCAGGCTGGGAGGAAGGGGAGCTTGTGGTAGGGCAGGAGGCAGGTCCAAGGTCACAGGGCAGAAAGCAGAGTAGGAGGCTGGTGCTATAGGCTACCTTGGTAGTATTCAGATGTCCTTACTGGCACACCCTATCAGTAAACACAAACAAACAGTGTCAAACTTCAGTTCTTCACCAAGTTGTTCATGGAAAAAATGTCTCTGTTGTGGAACAAAATTTCAGTTTTCCACCGGACAACCCTTTGATGCTGATACCTCAGCACAACAAAACTTGTCTCTTAGGCAACAAAGGAGAGAATGTTTTTGTTGCTGGGAAGTTGACAATTAGCACAATTTTAAAACATAATGAGGCCATCAAGATTGCTAATGTTGCGAAGGGTGTGAAAGTGCTCACAAAAGGACAGTCACTATTGAAGAGGTAGAAAAATTGTTGTTGATTTAGGTAAACGAAAAGCAGTTAGCCAGTGATAGCATCTCAGAGGCAAAGATGCATGAAAAAACAAAGATGTTGCATACCACCTCCTTAAAGACATCCCTGGAACAAGTGCTGAAAATGATTCCTTTAAGCTAGTAAGGGGTGGTTCAATAAATTTAAGAAAAGAAGTGTTTATAGATTAAGCAGTACATTAGACGTGTCCTGTATATAAAAAAGGTTAAAACAGGGAATCATTTGTGGATTTAGAATGAATTCATTCAATTTACATTATTGAATTTACATGATCGGTTTTCGAACAAATTGCTTCTCGAACTGCCTTCTGGAACCAATTAAATTCGAGAATCAAGGTTCCACTGTAAATACATAATTTACTCATGCATCTCCCAAATATATATATATACTTATTTACTATAAATTATACATTTGATGTTATTGTGCTAATGTTATGTACATTATAAAAGCAACAAAATGGATTTTTTAAAAGGTGAAAATAATTAAAAGAGGTACTACCCATTGAATCATCTTGCATACCCATTGAGGTATTTGTACCCCACTGTGGAGAAGACAGGGATAGCTGGGGGGCATCTGAAGGAGGTTGGTGGAGGTGCAGGTGCAAGGACAGGAAAGATTGATGGTTCTCAGTCAGCATGCGGCACCACCTCCTGCTCATTGCTGCATCCATGTGCTACTTGCACTACTGTTTACTCAGTAGTTCTCTGAATCCACTCACTTGTGTGTTTTTTCCTTAAATTTAGCCTCATCCTAAGCAGTAACACCCCCAAAAGAACAGATTTTCCATGCAGTTGGGATTTTCTTCTAATGCACATTAAAATAAATGCAAAAGTATGCAAAGAAAACGTTTGTCCACATACCACTTAAAAATCATGTCAGCCCCCACCTGTGTGGTGGGGGACAGCCCTGTAGGAGACTCCAGTCAGTGGCATCTGACTCCAGACCACAGTGTCTGGGTAGGGGCTGGTGAAAGCAAGGCCTCCTGTCCCCTGCCAGGGTGCGGGCCCGTGTGGACCTGTGAGGGGTGCACTCCTCCACCGCACAGGATAGTCACAAACAGTCATTCCTGAAAGTCCTAGAAGGGTGGTGGGGATGTGACACTTCCCTATGAGAATACTGCACGAATTGGATGCAGGCTGGGTGGGGCTGTGGATCACCCCAATGTATGTTGCAGCTGCCAGAACCTCCCACACGGGGCCAGACCAGTCATTCATTTGTTCATTCCAGAGACCTCTGTTGAGCACCTGCCATGTGCCAGGTTCTGGGCTAGACACTGGAGTAGTAGTGGGGAGCAAGGCAACTAAGGCAGCCACTCCTATGAAACCCACATTATAGGAGGGGGAAGCAGGCAGGCAACAAGAAGTCAGTAAATAGAAATATAAGATCCAGGGAATTATATAAATGCTGTAAGTGAAGTCAAGGTAAGGGGGGAGGGGACAAATCTGTCCTGAAGAATTTCAAATAATTGGTGTAGCTACTCCCCCCTTAAAGAGAAGGAATATAACTCCCCACTTCTTACATGTTGGCTGTGCTTCATGCTTGCTTTCAAAGATTATGGAATGAAAGGGGGAGAAAAGTACCTTTCCAGTGGAGAAACCTGAGCAGCACACACTTGGCCAAGTGATGCAGATAACATCAGCAGTCATGAGTCATGTTGATACCCTGCACCTTTGATATGATGTGATGAGAAGGGCACCTTCCCTCTGTGGTCTTCCTCCCAGAAACCCTTAACCCCAGTCTAATTATCAGAAAAGCATCAGACAAACCCAGATTGAGGGACGTTCTGCAAAGTACCTGACCAGTTCTCTCCTCAAACCATAAGGTCATCAGAAGCATGGGAAGACTGAGAAGCTGTCACGGCCAAGAGGAGCCTAAGGAGACATGATATAACATGGGTCCTGGATGGGGTCCTGGGACAGAAAAGGGTATCAGGAGAGAACTAGGGAAATCTGAATTCTGAAGGATGCAGTTTAGTTAACCATTTGAAGAGGTAAAGGAAAAACAGTTACAGATGGTCTCTGAGGTCCTTGAGGTGGTGACATCAGCCTGACATGAGATTGAGCCGTGCCTGGGTAGGGAAACCTGGGTGAGAGCGTTCCAGGCAGAGGAAAGAGCCGGGTAAAGATCCTGGGGCAGAAACACGCTTGGGCCAGTCAAAGAAGAGTAAGAAAAGCTTAGCACAGCTGGAGTGGTGCTGGGTGGAGAGGGCCAGGAGGTGAGGTCAGAGGTGGACGGGTGCCAGGCCATGCAAGGCCTTGACGCTATAGAGGCATTTGGATTTCATGCTGAATGTGAAGTGAAGGCAGTGCGGAGTTTTGAGCAGAAGGGTGACCCTTAAAATCACTTGGGTCTGTGTAAGAGAACAAAGCAGGCAAGCAAGAAAAGAAGTGTGGGTCCAGGGAACGACGATGGCAGAGGTCATGTCAGAACCCGGTGTCTCCCAACTTTCTGGAAACAGAAACCCAGGTTTACCTTCTCATCATATTTCCCACCCCCACGTTGTCTCCTGAAGATGGGGGCTATGCACTGAAGTCTGGGTTCCAAGAACTATTGGAGGTCTATACCTGTGTGTCAAAGAACTCTTAACTGGACATCTTACCGCACAACAACCATCCATCTCTAATTTAAGATGTTTTCCTTCATTGGTTCATACCTCTTTCTGAAAAATGTGCCCCATGCTTAAGTCAGTTGCTACAGATTGCTCTTCTTTAATTGGGAAAGATAAAGCATGGTCCCTAACCTCTCTCTGCGCCCAGAAGTTGTAAATAGAAAGGGAAAACAAAAGGCTTCAGTCACATCAAAGCTTTTTCTGACGTATGAACAGTTTGAGAATGTTTTCAGGGAATTTGGTTATGTTTTATTAACCACATGTTTCCTTGCTGCCTCAGTTCTTTGGGGAAGGAAGTATCAATGAAGTAAAATAAATTATTTTTTAAAAAACCTTGAAATAAATAAAACAGCAGTTTGTTCTTTCCAGTCAAAATCAGGGCCCTGTTTCTTGGTGATGCCCGGATGAAAGGAAAGAGGTTTTGGCCTTTGTCTTATATTTCCCCCAGCATGTTGCTGGTTCTCCTTTCATCACTTTTCAATATTTGCTTCATGTGTTAGGAACAGTTTCTGTGGCTTTGTCTCAACCATGAGTATGTCTGCAAACTAGGTCTGGGAAGCTATCTGGGCTCATCCCAATCTCTGTACTTCTTCCAGAGATAGAGATGGTGATCATGGAGCGCAGCAAGCTCCCAGAGTTGGCGGCCAGCACCTCCGTGCAGGAGCAGAACACCACGGATGAGGAGAAGAGCGCCGCCACGGGCTTGGAGAGTGTGCAGTGGAACAGGTGGGAGGCCCAGCCTGGCAGGTGGGGTACACTCGTGCTGATGCTGGGGAGGGCTGCCCACAAGCCAGCCTGGCAGGTGCGGTACTACTCGGTCTCTGGGATGAGGAGATGGGCTCAGCAGTGAGGGTGGGTGCCTTGGCTGGGGTGCCCCCTAAAGATAACCCTGGGCCTCTTCCCACCATCCACATGGTCTCGTCTGCTTCTCAACCCAGCCACCTTGCTGCCTGCCTTTCCCTCTACTTCAGCCCTTGGTTACCAGAGATTCAGCTCTTCTCGAGAGTCATGGTGGCGGAGCTGACACTCAGCCCTCTAGCACAGCAGTCGCCAACCTTTCGGACCTCACGAACCACCAGTGGTCCTCTGGCGACCGATGCTCTGGCACACTCACCCCTTGGAAAGAGAATGAGCAGGACATGATGCTACCACCTCCCCCACCTCCCCCAGGCACTGCAATGCTGGGCCTCTAACCTTGTGTGGCCATTCCTGGAAGACCCTGGGAGCAGTGTTTGGGTCTCCCTGTCTCATTCATTCTCTGCCACGCACATGGATATCCACAGGCCTGCCCTCATGACTCTGCCAGTATGATTAAATGCTGCTGTCCACCTTTGACTTGGTGCCTGATTGTTTATTTCAGTGATGGCCTGCCAAAGCTACACGCTCTTAAACTTTCAGATGCCACATTTCCTGGAACCTTGCTGTAGCACCACCCCTTTTGGAATAGACTTGGGTAGAAAATTGCTCCCAGCGTATTCAGTGAACTGTTAGGAGGGCTCCATTTCTACTGGCTCCCCTGCACAGACCCCTGTATTAACCTCCTAATCCTGTTTTTGTGTTAATAAAGGCATAGCAGCATGGTTCCTCTGTCAGCCTACAAGGAATTCATTTCCTGAACCCTGAGGGTGGGGTGGTTGAAATTCACACAAACCCCCACCCTATGTATTAATCCTACTGGAAGTGAGGAGTTGAAGCACACTCTTTTCCCTCCGTGTCTTATCTCTTTGCTTGGCAGATGTTTCAGTTACCTAACAGGATTAATTTTTATCAGATGCACAAGGGACCCATTTTTAGTTTTGGTTAAATAGAACACACTGGAGTGCATTGTGGGCTATTGGTTGTTGTAATTTACAAAAACCTTTTTGATTTTGCTTGGCAGCAAAAAATGTAACTCCTGAAGCTCTGAAAATTAAGGAAATCATCCTAAACACAGAAAGAAGGGGAAGCAACCTTTAGATGCTTGGCACAGCATTAGTTAGACTATGAATAATTGGAAAAACCACAAATGACTAGAAGTGGGGGATGCTCAAGCAAATGACGGTGCATCTGCTTAATAGATTATTGGCTCTTGCTTTTAAGTGAATACTGCCTTTATGTGTTTAGTTTCTTAGGATCCAAGAAATGGAAACATAGCACAAGCTAGTATTTTACATCATATGGTAAAACTATAGCTTTGGTAAAGGGAAAAAAAATCCATGTGTTGTCCAAAAAAAAAAGGTGAACAGACCAAAATGTTATGTTCGAATGTTGGGGTTAACACTTCTTTCCCCCCCTGAATTTTAGTGAAGAAAGGGGTTTTCTTAGAGTTGATTGAGTTTATTGTTCCTTAACATTTGGTGACTTTATCTAGCATCTTCCACCACATGATTTATAATGGCAGCTAATCCTGGTGCCCTGAGATGGGCTGTGGCCTCAGGAATTTTTGGTTCCGAACCCTGAGTTGTTTTATCTTCTCTTTGAAAAGGTATTGAGTTGCTGGTTGTCAGAAACGCCGCCAAGGACTTCTGTCCTCCCAGTTCCCGGCACTGAGCAGGCAGGGGGGCGCTGAGGGTGAAGGAGGGGCAGTTTGTTCTTGACATGAATTGGATCTTGACATTGGTCCACTTATCTGAGGAAACAGCATAATACAAAGCGTCACTATTCCTGCATATGGGCTATATCTGCATTCAGAGTTAGATATATGCCAAGAAACTAAAAGCCATTCAAAACATTTTCTTTAAAATAAAAAAAATAAATAAAAAGTCTTGAAATGTGTAAAGAAGGGAAAAAAGATTTCCGTGATGCCAGCATTCAAAGGCAGCTGTTACTAACATTTTGGTTATTTCTTGCCAGTTTTTTTTCAATGCCAATTCTGTGGGAATTCTTTCCCCCTCCCCGCCCCATGACTTATACCATGCCATATTTGTAATTTTCTTCTTTTTTTCTGTCTAATCAAACCCCAGGCCCCTTTTCACTTGTTGTACCCTTAGTAAACAAAAAGCTAATGACTTTATAATACTTCATTTCCTAAGAGATGATACATCCACCCAGCCCTCCCTCTGCCCTGGGCATTTGGTTATTCATAGTATTCCCAAATGAAAATACAGCCCAAACTCCAAGCAGCTGGTTTATAAGAAAGAATTTTCTACTTTATCCCACATTTAATTTGAACTATGGACTTATGAAAACCCAAATGCACACATTGCAGGACTATTCACGCATCTGAAAGGTGATGCTCAACCTGGGACTCAAGGGAAACAGCCCAAACATAAACATTCCCCTTAAGGTTCTTCCTTTCATTTCTGTGTGTCCCATGTTGGTTTGAAATGTATGACATGTACATTTTCACCACTTTCCCTTCTGCATTTTTCAGTGTACACTTACGGCATTCAAAATTCAAAAAAATAAAACAGGTTATGTGGTACTTCTCTGCCACAATTTCACTGCCCCCAGACGACCGGTGTTGACAGTCGCTGCATGTCCTTCCAGGGGTCAAGTGTGCCTTTGGTCACTCATTGAGGTGCTCTGCTCTCTGGGTTTGCGCCTGGCACCCAGAGGGGCAGCCGCAGACGGTCACAGGATCAGAGCCTCTGGCCTCAGGGCCAGAACTGTGCATATCCTATTACCCTTGCGTGGAGTGTTTCCCAGCCAGGCCCTCACCTGGAAGGGCGTGCTGTTTGTGATACTTGTAGTCACTCCATGGATCTTACCCACAAAGCCTCAGAGATGGGAGACCTCATCGATTCTCACCAGTCAGGGAAAATCAGTCCAAGAAACTGCTGGGCCGGGACCTGCTGAAGTGAGATCATGGAGAAATGCCCTTGAAGTATTCAAAGTAGAAGTCAAACCGCAATTCTAGCACTTTCCACTGTGTACCTGGCCCCATGTTAAATGCCTTTCAGTCTCATTTCACTTGAATCCTCATAATAACCTTGAACGGGTTTAATCCCTATTCTGCAGGTGGGGAAATGGAGAAGTTTTAGGTAACTTACCCAAGGGTGTGCAGCTAAGAAGAGGCAGAATCAGAATTTGAGCCCAGGCAGTTGGCTCCAAGACCCACATTCTGATTGTTCTGACTTGGTGCCTTATCTGGCATTGTTAGTCTGTCACATTGCCCTGTTTTCTTCATCCTCTTGTCACTCTTTGAAGTATGATGTGGTCTGTCTGCTCGGTCTCTGCATCCTGGCATGGCAGTGCCACAGAGCAAGGACTTTGTATCATTTATCCCCAGTGTCTGGGACAGCTGGTAAACGATTTCGGAGTAATTAAGTGGTCTGTTCCTCAGTCTCTTTCCCCTCGAGATAGTAGCTACCCCGGGGCAGAGCCTGTCTCTCATTTGTCTTGTGTCCTCAATGCCTGGTCCTGGCCTGGGCACGTGGTGGGCTCCCTGCATGCTGGTGGCAGAGCTGTAAGAGGCAAAGACTACCAGGTGGGAGAGGAGAAGTGTTCGTCCGTGTGTCCCACGAAGCTCATGAGTGTCCCTCCTCTTTTCCAGACCCTTCCTGGACATGGTGTACCATGCCCTGGACAGCCCAGACGATGATTACCATGCGCTCTTCGTGCTCTGCCTCCTCTACGCCATGTCTCACAACAAAGGTAAGCCCACTCACCTCCCTGCCTTTCTGCCATCCCTGCCTCTGCTGTCTGGAGGAAAGGAGAAAAGCTGCTTTTCTTGAGAAATTCATTCCATTCGTGGTTTTGATGGACTCCCTCAAGACTTCTCTTCAACCTTGTTAGAATTTCTCAGGTATTTTTCTACAGACTAAAGCCATAGGAATTGGTTACTTATGCAATATGGGTGGCGGGGGGGTGGTGAGGGTGGGGTGTGGGGATGATTCAGGTGTGACTGTCTGACCCAGACACTGTGTTCACACCGAGGTTTTCTTTCCATCCCTTGCTTTACAACTGCCTTAGTGTCCGACTTCTTTCCTAACATCAGAACTGAAATTAGTCAAAGTGTAATCTTGGTTTTGCTATTTATAATAATTGATGCTCTCATTCTGGGTTCTGAGCTAAAATAGACTCTAGGTGGATTGTGTGGAAGTGTAGGTTTCCTTTCTGAAGAAAGGTGTGGTTCTCCTGCTTCCCCTGTTGAGGCTGAGTGGTCAGGATCAGACTCCCGCAGAGCTGACTGATTTGATTAAGGTTCATTCATTCACTTCCTCCCTGGGAGCAGCCTGGTGAGTGCCCCATCTGGCTTGACAGAGCAAGTTCTGAAACCTCCACATTGGAACCTCTTCCAAGAAGAAATCAAGGACATTCCTCTGGCTCCTGCCATGACTGGGCTTGGCATGGAGGAGACTTTGCAGCAAGGGGTGTTTTAGTAGGTTTTTCTTGAGCTTTTTTGGGAAGTAAGTGGAGATGGGTTTTACTAAGCCTATGGCTAGAGACATTTAAAAAGCACTCAACAAAACGTGCATCAGCCCATCATTTCACCTCCCTGTAGAATTGCTCTATTCTTTTTAATCACATGTCTGTGCCACCATTTATCCTGCCATTCCCTAACTGAATGGCACTGACACTATTCCTAGCCTTTTCCCTCTATAGACAGGACCGACCAACGATGCTCCTCTTCCTCCACAGTCTTACTCACTCCGATGGCTTTGCGATCCCCATTAGCTCCTGGCTTAGTGCCTGGCACACAGAAGCCCTCAGTTGCTGTGGGTAAACAGACCTCCAAGAGACTGAACTCCTGCCAGTTGCATCCTGGACACTCTACCTAGGTGTTTTAGCAACACCTTGAAACAATCTGTCTATACAATACTCATCCCA
This sequence comes from Murina feae, assembly GCA_004026665.1. NCBI lineage: Eukaryota > Metazoa > Chordata > Mammalia > Chiroptera > Vespertilionidae > Murina > Murina feae. Next base: position 3,172 of record PVJC01004091.1, on the reverse strand, counting down.
TAAATATACCCTCACCTCATCATACCTCCTGCCATTCCGGTTTAGTTGAAATTGCCAACTAAGGTTGAGACTGCCATGACCTTTCTAGCTTCTTCCCTCCTTGGATCCCAGCATTTAGCCATCAAGTTCTGTCAGTTTGACTAGCAGAGTTTAACTCCGTGTGACTCAGTGTGTGGCTCCAAGCTAGGTGCTGGAGGTAAGAGCCAAAGACGTAAGAGCAAGAGCAATCGGGGCACATCGTTCCGGTGGCTGTTACACAGCCTTCCCAAAGGGTCATGCGTTTTTCATAATCCATTCTCCACGGCACTGCAAGACTGTTGACCATGTCCTTCCCCTGGTCAGAAACCTTTAGTGCCTTTTTCTTTCCCTTAAACGTCACCCTCCTGTACCTGTCATTTACAGTATCCACACTCACCCATCATTCCAACTTCGTGTGATTCCCCTGACTTCCCTTCACAGACCCTTGGCTCTGGCCCAGAGGTTAATATTTTTATGCAGTGACATAACTCTTTCATACAGATAAATTTGCCGTTATGCTCACTGAACTCTTGAATGTTTTTTGATTACAAGCAACAGAAGCCATCTCTCATTAATCTAACTAAAAGAGTAAGTTTATAGGAAGGCTCCACGGGCAGCTCATAGGGTCCAAGAAGTTGCTGAAAAGCTGAGGGAAGGGCAGGAACTGACCTGCTCTGAGGACTTCTCTCAAGGTAGATCCTGCTGTGGGCCCAGCAAATCCCAGGCTGAGAGTCTGCCTCCACTCAAGTTCCAGATTCTTGTACAAGAGTCTGATTGTTCCAGCTAGGTAGTATCTAACTCTGGAATAGTCAGGTATGGCCAGGGGGCAGGGTAACACAGCACAGACTTAGCCCCATGGGCTAAGCCCTGTGTCTGGGACTATTCCCAGAGAAAGGAGCTCTACGCAAGCCTGGCAGCCACCCCAGTCACTGCCAACATCCCTACCTGTTTCTGGCTAGTTGGCCACCTTCTTGTATTTCTTTGTGTGTTTTTTCCTACCATTTTCTCTATCCCATCACCACCACCTATTAACATTTTGCTTGCCTGTCAAATGTTCCCTCAGAAGTCACCTTCTCCAGGAGGTTTTCCATGATCCCTTCAAGTGATACACACTCTGGGTTAGTAACAGCTAATGTGGCAGGCACGTTTTTCTCATTACTGGATTCAATTTGCTAAAATTTGGCTAAGGATTTTTGCATCTGTGTGCATGAGTGATATTTGTCTGTGGTATTCTTGTAATTCTCTTGTTTACTGTCAGAGATATGCTTATTTTATGGAATGAATTGGAAGTAGTCCCTCTTCCTGAATTTTCTGGAGGAGTTTTTGTAGAAGTGGTATTATTTCTTCCTTAACTGTTTAATACAATTCAGCAGTGAAGCCCTCTGGGCTTGGAGTTTCCTTTGAGGGAAAGTTTTTAACTACTTAGTTTCTTTAGTAGATATAGAGCTATTAAAGCTTATCTGTTTCTTCTTGAGTGAGTTTTCATAGCTCATGTCTTTTAAGGAATTTGTCGTTTCATCTACACTGTTGAGTTTGTTGATATACACTTGTTCATTTTTTTTAACTTTTAAAAATATATATCTACATCTATATATCTATATCTATATCTATATCTATATCTATATCTATATCTATATCTATATCTATATCTATCTTTATTGATTTCAGAGAGGAAGGGAGAAGGAGAGAGAGATAGAAACATCAATGATGAGAGAGAATCATTGATCAGCTGCCTCCTGCACGCCCCCTACTGGGGATCGAGCCTCAAACCCAGGCATGTGCCCTTGGTTGGAATCAAACCAGGGACCCTTCAGTCCATAGGCTGATGCTCTATCCACTGAACCAAGCTGGCTAGGGCCATTTTATTTATATATATATGTATGTATGTATATTTTTTATTTCCGTTTAATGTCTGTAGGATCTGTAATGATAAACCCCTTTCTGATTCATGGTATTAATAATTTAGGTCTTCATTTTTTTTCCGATTAAGTTGGCTAGAGATTTATCAGTTTTATATTTTATTGAAATTTTTAAAGAATTTTCTTTTGGTTTTACTATATTTTTCTGTATTGTTTTTCTGTTTCTAATTGTACTAATTTCTGTTCTTATATTTGTTTCTTACCTTTAGCTGCTTACTTCAGATTTAATTTATTCTTTGTTCTTTCTTAAGATGGAAGGTTAATCATTGATTTTTAAGCTAATTTTATTTTTTAAAATTAACATACAGTAAAATTAAGTTTCTGTGTGTAGTTTTATGAATTTTAGTTCATGTATGGATTTGAGTGAGCACCACTATAATTAGTGTGTGTTACAGTGTCATCATCCAAAAATTTCCTCAAGTTACTCCTTTTCAGTCATACCCTCCCATACCAGTCATTGATTTTTAAACTTTTCTTTCATAAAATGAGTTCAGTGCTCCAAATTTCCCTTTAAGTACTGCTTTACTGCATGGAATAGATTTGATATACTTTTATGTGTTTTAAAATATGTTGTGATTTCCCTCCTGATTTTTTTTCTTACCTTTGCTATCTTCTGTGTCATTTCTCACTGTTTCTATTACTGATGTTTCTCCTGGTTTGGTTTTGTGATACATATACACACAGATATTTGACAGTTGTGAATATTACAGTGTAGGATGCTAAAGCCTTTCTTCCTTTTGGTATTTTTTGGCTTTGTCCTAGGACATGGATAAGTCTCTTGGAATCAGTTTGCTTCTTTTCAAAGCTTGCTTTTAAGCTTTATTAATATGAGTCTAAAACAGCATTTAACCCCAGGCTCATTTGGCCCCACTCCTGAGGCAGTCCCCTTCTGAGGACTCCGCTCTGCGGGCCACCGTTAGGTGGTTAATCCATGGTGGCTAGTGGGCACTTGAACTCTTAGCAGGCCTGGGTGAGCTTTAGGGGTCGTTCACCTGCTGCATGCCAGGAGGTCTTCTCCTTTCCTTACATGTGTGCACGGAGCAGAACTTAGCTACCGCCTCAAAAGGAACCCTCTGCAGACCTCCATGGCTCTGTCTTCAGCTCCCTCTCTTCTAGTACTTTCTCCCTTCACGTCTATCAACCTTGACCTCCTTCATCTCCAAACTCTGCCGTCTCATCTCCTAAAGACCAAGGGCTTTTCTTGGGTTTCTCTCTCTCTGTTGAGGCCTGAAAAA